>CXYZ01002310.1:467914-482519 GCA_900006705.1 Sonneratia caseolaris
AATAATTACTACTTACGGAAACCATTAATATTATGGCAAACATATATATTAAGTATATAATATATATATATAGGTATAATTTTAGCAGGTTGTCGAATGATTTCTCCGCTAAAATGGTATTTAATTTTCCGTTTCCATTTATATTTTAAATTGATAAGGCTACCCATTAATTCATGAATGGTGTTTTATGCAACTATTACAATAGCTAATTCTGGTATAACTGTTTAATAAGAGAAGTTGATAAACATTAATTTTTTAATTATTAAAAATTAAACAGATTGAAAAAAATGTTAAAAGTGTTAGTAAATATAAAAAATAATAATTTATCATGTCCTTCCCTTTTTTTACACCCACGTACCTTCTTCCCCTTTTCACCCACGTCTGCTTATATCAATGTGTAAAATGGAAGTTATTTCGTGTCCTTCAATAATATTTTTCTTATATATTACGATAAATATAAAAATAATTAAATGCGATTTACATTTTATGGCGTGGAACTCGTCCCCTCGTTCAGTCATGATTTTCTTGCCAAAAGACGCCTCGGATTTTCCCATCAACAAACGGTCAATATGGAACAAGAAATCCTGGACGCGCGCGAAGAAGATGCAAGAGCCTGAGCTCTTCCCTATTCAATCGTTCTGACCAAATGGTCGCACAAGAGAAACGCCCGAAAATCGGTACCCGATATCCGCCGTGTCACGATGGACGCTTCGGAAGTCAGCACCGTTATCTGGCATTACATGAGCCTGGTGAAACTCCGTCAGTTTCATAACAGAATTAACTGCTTTGACAACGAATTTGAGGAAAATCGGACGAGAGATTTGAGGTGCAGCCTGCGGGGAATGAATAACGTGAGACACCCACCGCCCCCCACAAACCTTAGAAGTAATCGAGATGCTTCTGTAGCCTTTCATGGTCCACCCAGAGAGATCAATGCGTGACGACGCCGTATTGCAGGCTGACAGTCAATTTCGTCGGGCCGGCATGACGGCCAGGTGAGGGCAAGCGCGTAATTGCTCAGACTCGCTCCCCCAGAAACCGAGAAAAGGAAAAAAAATTAAAAATTAAAAATTAAAATGCCCCACTGATTTATTCATTTTTATTTGTTTTATTAATTTAATTAATTATAGGGGGGAGTGAGTACAACAACAATCGGCCATGTCGTTCCTTGTAGTACCTTCGAAGGTCCGCGCCACCGATATAAAGCTTCACTTCGCTTTTCCCACTGGTCTCCATTTCTTGTAAGAGAGAGAGAGAGAGCAAGAGAGACTAAGAGGGGGGGAGAGAGAGAGAGAGAGAGAGACAACGATTCTGATGAGGACGAGGAGAGGACTGTGTTATCCTAGAGTTTTCGGGACCTCTGACTCGACTTGTTCGGAGAGGAAGAGGAAGAGGAAGAGGACAGTCGGAGATTCGGGCCCGGCAGGCGGAAAGAAGGCGGTTACCGGCCGCCATACGAGGCGGAGGCTACGAGTCAAGGACCCCGATTTGTTCGACACTCTGCCCGATGACCTCGTAGTCTGTATCCTCTCCAAGCTCAGCGCAACGGCATCCTGCCCGCCGGACTTCATCAGTGTATTGTTAACGTAAGGCCATAAACAGCCTCTCTGTGTTGTAACCTTCTCTTATCCGAGTCTCAGTTGCAGTTCGGAGTTTGGAGATTAACTGGGTTGTTGGGGAGCAGGTGCAAGAGATTTAATGGGTTGGGTCTTCAGACGCTCGTGCTGTCGAGGGCTTCTTCAAAAACCTTCGCGGTTAGGGCCCGAAATTGGTCGGATTCGGCTCACCGGTTTCTCAAACTTTGCGCCGATGCTGGAAATATTGAGGCGTGCTACACTCTTGGCATGGTGAGCCCATAGATCGGATTCGGTCTTTATGTGCTGGGAAATCGTTGTCAAAAAGGTTCCTTTCATTTTTCCCTAATGGATTGGTTTGGTTGCAGATTCGGTTTTATTGCCTGCAAAATAGACGTAGCGGAGCATCCCTCATGGCGCTGGCCGCGATGAACTCCCACGCGCCGTCGCTCTACTCGCTGGCGGTGATACAATTCAACGGCAGTGGCGGCTCGAAGAACGATAAGGACCTCCGGGCCGGGGTTGCCCTCTGTGCCCGGGCAGCTTTTATTGGCCATATCGATGCCCTCCGTGAGCTGGGTCACTGTCTCCAAGATGGCTATGGCGTCCGCCAAAACGTGGGCGAGGGCCGGCGATTCCTTGTCCAGGCCAACGCCAGGGAACTTGCGGCCGTCCTCTCTAGCTCCACGGCAGCGTCCCTCCTCGCATGGACCCCACACGGCAGCAACAGCTCTGGGACATCGCCGCCGCTCCACGGGACTGGGGCAGGTTGCCCACTGCTGAGCGACTTCGGATGCAACGTACCGGCCCCGGAGCCACACCCAGCTAACAGATTCCTGTCTGAGTGGTTCGCGGTTCGGGGCGTGCCCGCGGGCTCCGGGCTGAGGCTGTGCTCGCACGCGGGCTGCGGCCGGTCAGAGACGAGGAAGCACGAGTTCAGGAGGTGCTCGGTGTGCGGGGCCGTGAACTATTGCTCGCGAGCGTGTCAGGCGCTCGACTGGAAGCTCCGGCACAAGGCGGAGTGCGTGCCGCTAGGGAGGTGGGCGGACGAGGACGGAGATGAGGCGGACAATGACGGAGTTGGTGAGGCTAACGGTGATGTCGTGGCGGAGAGTTAACGGCCGTTTCTGTCCGGCATCGATTTCCCCCTTTGGAGAAAACGGGGGTGAAAAGGGAGAAAGCAGCGGGGCATTTTTGGGTGATAAAATTTTGTGCGGGGAATTAAGAATTCCTTTGGACTCCCGATTTCTCCTTAAATCTGCCCGTCGTGCTCGTGGATGTAACTTCGAAAAATCAAGCCGGTGGTGCATTCCTTGTCGGTACTTCTGGGCAGCACTGACGAGGCCCAATGTCAATTTCGGTAAATAAAAAACTTTTCATTCACTTGCCGCGTAAATTCGGTATTCACACGATTTATTCTCATTTTTATCATCAATATGCCAAGAATCTTGCATCGCCTAGAGATCTCGACGAGTCGAATCATTTCTCTAGAGAGAGAGAGAGAGGATGTAAGTTGTAAATTTGTAAAACACTGAAGATTGAGTGCCCTTTTTTAAATATATAAATATGTAAAATTGAGAATTCAATTCAGAAACTTAGTACTTCTTTCTAAGAAATTGAAGAAAAATGCAAGTAAGGAAATGTTCGCTTAAAAAGGGAAATTCGAAAATGATATCAGTAGGGGTAGCCAAACCCACCACATGGGATGTGTACCAGCATGATGCTGAGAAAGTTGCCAAAAGGGTAATTTAATCGCGCTTAAATTAATATTTTTAATTAATTTTATTAAGATGATATATATGATATGTAACATGAATTAGTATCCGGCATACATAGCGGAGCCTAGAACCGAACATTTATCAGAGTTTCCTCTTNGATATGTAACATGAATTAGTATCCGGCATACATAGCGGAGCCTAGAACCGAACATTTATCAGAGTTTCCTCTTCAGCAGGGGATTCGTTTTTAATAATCCTATTTCCCTCCTTTTAAATAAGAGGAGGATGAGGAGCGAGGGGATCCAAGGCACGACCAAAATTTATGATATTATCAAGCGGCTAATATGTCCTTTTTTTCTTTTCCCTTTTTAAAAAAAAATAATTCCCTCTGCTTTTCCCTTTCTTTTATGTGGTCAAAAGGAGCAGACGCGCACGTCAAGAATCTGATGACTTGGAAATTTCACTGCAGAATCATAAGGTAGAAAAAAAGGGAGGAAAAAAAAACAATTACTTGAAATAGTTAAATTCTATACTGACTCGATAGTCACGTTTCATAAAAAATATAAATATAAATAAAATAAAATTGGGGAAAGACGTATTGTTGCACCTGCATGATGAGATTGCATTTCCTATGATTTTAGTGATTATTTTATTAATTAATTGTGTTTGATTTGTTTCCTTGGGATGGCAGACCAAACCTGAGGAGGGGAATGGAAAATAGGGATGGAGAAAAAAAAAAAAAGAGGGAGGATGAGTTAGTGGGAAGATTCAATTCTTTTGCTGGTGGAGGAAATTTGGAGGGTGGCTTCCATTTGCTTTAGGTATAGTCAAATCAATGCACAAGCTCAAAAATGATTATATATATATATATATATATGCACACATACTCGATCAAGATTTCAAATTCGAGTATTGTGAATAGAGAAGATTGGTGATCGTAATAATTCATGAAATATTCATGCATGAATATGAATTGATTTATTTGAACTTGCTAATATCCAATAGTGCAAGCTAGAAAGTATATATATTTCCACTCCAATGAGGATTCATAGATTTATACGTGACAAATTATTTAATCCTTTGACACATGTAATTTATTATCATATAATATGATACGCTAGACAAATTAAATATTTTAGTTGATAATTTACAAAATACACAAGGGATTCTCCTCCCACATTGCCTTCTCAGCGCTTTAAGATCAAAATTGGAATCCATCTTTTCTCTCTTTCGTTTTCTTTTAAATTTATTTTAATTTTTTTTATTACATATAAGGTCATGAATTTGGAGAGAAATAAGAGAAGATGGAAATAACGAGATACATAAGAAATTATATAATAAGAATCAAATCTATAACATTTTAGTTATTAGATTAAAAATAATGACATTATATCAATCTCCCATCTCGAATTTATTTCATTTTTAAAATTATGCATATATGCATATTATCTTAAGGATAGATATTGCCCAAAAGAAATCTAAAGACAAGTAGATGGGCAAAGATAAGGTGGTCCAGGCCCAGCCCATTTGCAGCTGTAGCTGGGTCCAAAAATAAACCAATAAAATTTTCTTAATGAATTTGTTGGAAAAAAGGGTTTTGCCTAAATAAAATGGAGAAAAAGAGAGGAAGGTGTGGAATGAGATCCTGATAGCATGCCATTCATTGGCTTCAAGAACAAATGACCCATCATAAGCCTAGATTTGATCTCACCACCGATCTACGATTGGAGTTTCTAGTGTTCTTGAATCGAGTAGAGCACAGATTTAATTCAAGTTGCGAACACAAGAGAAATTATCAGTTTGTTATCAATTGTCAAGCGTGCCATATATATCTATCAATCATAAATTAAGATATTCCCTCATAAACTTTGCAATAGTCTCACCACTTCATAAACTGCAGTTGGCAGTCACACGTGGCACGCGACGGTTGTGAGTATTTGAGTCATCATCGGAAACAAGCCCTTCAGAAGCT
Source organism: Sonneratia caseolaris (assembly GCA_900006705.1). Taxonomy (NCBI): domain Eukaryota; kingdom Viridiplantae; phylum Streptophyta; class Magnoliopsida; order Myrtales; family Lythraceae; genus Sonneratia; species Sonneratia caseolaris. The sequence continues at coordinate 473,179 of CXYZ01002310.1, forward strand.
TTGTCAATTGAAGGGAAAATAAAATAAAATTCTGTGCATTGGACAAAGACATTGGACCATCGGTTGATTGCAAAGCAGACTCAAATACAATTTGGTTAGATCACTAGTTTGGAATGATTGCGGATGCTGGATGGCCAATGGATTATCTTTCCTTTGGATAAGTCAGACGAACTCCCAACCGTACAGACCAAACCTTGCCATTGGCCTCTTGCGTTGGGACATTGCTTTCTTTGAGTGCAAGGCTCGAGCTTCTGTTTATTTAGCTTATGCTGTCATCTCCATCACCATCAGTCGCGCCTTAGATGAACCAACCGTTGGACCAGGCACCGTTGCCCTTTTCCCATGTCCAAGAGTTTCGAGATTTTCCAGTCGAGTAACCAACCCATAGGTATACCTAATCCATATTTATGGAGTTTCACAGCTCTCTCAGCACTCGGCCCATGCATTGCTCAAGAAGGGATATCAAATAATCTCAACCAGTTGATTGTATTATTGAAGTCTGAAGTAATTAAATCAATGAAATTGATATCAAAATTCACCCAAATGAAAAATCTAACCACAACTATGGGCTTTGAGTTAAAGCAAACACAGGGCTGATTTACAAGCCCATCTGAATTGTTCACTGGGCCTGCTACCATCCCTCTTCTCCCAATCCCTGAACATTTTCATTCGCTTCCCTTTTGTCGTTCTCCATCGATTTCTCGTCGACTCTTCTGATCTGTGAGATTGCAGCTGCTACTATCTCCCTCTGCAGCCGCTCTGTCATCTATCAGCTGCTGAATTGAAAAAGGTGACAGCTTTTCACTTCTGGGTTCAATAAATTTGCAGAGTTTGTTTCCCTTCTGGCCCTAATTGGCGGGAGGATTGATTGATTTGCAGTTTCTCGTTGTCCCAGTGACGATTGAAGCAGGATGCAAATTGCTTTGTTATGACTGATTTGATTATTTTGATTCTCCGAGCAGGGGAAAAAGAGGAGGAGATGGGTTTCATAATGGAATTTGCTGAGAACTTGATCTTGAGGATGATGGAGGACCCTAAGGAGAGGGATAGGAAATTCAGAGAGCACGTTTATTCCGTAAAGGATCGGTGCAACAAGACTAAGGAGATGTGGAGCTACCCTCTCCGGCCTTATGGGTTCTGGACGTTCGACCGCCATAACGCTCAGCTTTTCAGGGATTCTCAGATTAGCCAGGCTCCAGGCCGAAGGGACCCCTATGACGACCTCCTTCAGGAGAGCTCTGAAACCCCCAAGTGAAATCAGAAAACAAGTTAGTCTCCTTTTCGTTTAAACTAAGCCAGTAAAAGATTGAAATTGTTCAAGTATTGGTGCGTTTGATTCGGTCTTCTACTTATATATCTTGTGGTTCAGATTTTTATTAACATCGAATTTGCTGTGGAATGATACATGTTAACTGGAACCAGGATATGACTTGGCGACTTCCGCCTCCAAGTTAGTTTCCACCTTTTGGATAGTTACACGCAATGGTAGATTGTGAAATTAAAATTTCGATCTTGAAGTCAAGTTTTCTGTTGGAGGTTTGTCATTATATCGGTGTCCTTTATCCTGTCTACTGTTTCAGTTTGTTTCTTGCATGCATATAGGATTACGTGCCTAGTAGGTAAGCATATATATTATCTATAAATCCAATGGCTAAAATCATATGGGCATCCAAGTTTTGAGGTCGAGCGCATTGTGGAACGATATACTTGGAGATTACTTTGAATCGCCACATGCCATGTCAGGATTTAAATTACATGTTTGCAAAAGTCAGTCCTAGTTCATTTTCAGTGTCTCTCAGAATCACAAATATGATGCTACCAGTCATTTTAGCAATTCATAGAGGTCTCTGCACCATCAATCATTATCGGATGAGGGGATTGAAATTTTCGTAATCATTTGATGAGAAGTGTGAAACAAAAATGACAGATAATCAGGAAACAAACAAAGTTGTTGCTTCAGTTTATTTGCTTTTAGGCTAGAGGCTTTTGGGATGCATCTGTCCTTTCAGATTAACATATTTTTTGTCGTCCCATTGACTTGATCTATCTATTTTGCAAGTCTTTTGTCATATCCTTCAATGTGCATGTGGCATGACTATTGATTCAATTGTGTTCCTTTTGAGAGAGAGAGCAAGCATAGATTGAATAGAAAATATACTTAAAAATAAAACGAGCATGAAATAAAACTCATGTCCTGGGATCAGAGCATGAAATATGATTGTTCCAAATATGCGTGGTGCTGCAATTCGTGTCTTTTCAGACATTGAAATTGGAAACTCAGGGGATAGTCTCCATCTTAACTCTAGATTCTATTTCAACTATCTTCCCTGGTGTTTGGTTTTTCTGATTATTTCGCTTATGGACTGATTTGAGATCAGTCCTCTCTCATGTCCAATTATGGTGACATTCTTCGTTTACTGATGCAGAAAGCAAAACTCTATTTCCTGAGGGACAGGGATCTCATGTTATTTGATGTATGATGGCATCGTATGCTTGAGCTTCTTATTTGTGAGAAGACTTTGGATCTTATGCTGCGCCTGTGGAAACAGCTCTGTAATAAACTGGATCTTCCGGACACTAGTCATTATTGTTTCAAACAATATTCTGCTGTACTTCCTTCTCATTGGTCTGAGCAATTTGGCTCATGTTTTCCAGCTTGAAGGAGTGTCGTCGAACCTTTCATCAATCATGATATGGAGAGGTGCAATCGCTTCTGTTGGTTAATATTGGTCAAATCGAATTGAGTTTTAATAAACCGGTAAATGATTTCGCTAATAGTACCGGCGAATAACCAGTACATTTGAACGTGAATATCAAACACCACACACTCAGAGATATGAACCTCAATAACACCCTCGGTCACTTCTCTCTGCATTTACATGGCATCAAAGCTACGGCACACTTTTACTGAGGCACAGCTATATATTATCCAAGGTGATTCTACGTGCTCGTATACGATAATTGCTCTACGGTTTGACTCCATAGCCCATAAGCAGAAAGAGCATACGGTAAAGATATTGCCATATTTCAATGACCATAATGCGCCATTTATTAAACTGCCAAAGACCAATGGCTAGCCCCATTTCAATAACTGGTTTGCCGTGTTGCCAATTATACCGTATACCTGAGGGAATGAAGTGATTATGTAGACTGCACGTGCCGAACATCTAATATATCAACATCCATCCTCATTCTGATCTCATATATGAAGGCAAGTAATTGTGGTCTTGACCAAAATGAAGAAGCATTCGACATGCCAGAACCCACTGAGAAGGCAGCAGCATGGCTTCTCTTTTTACAGCAGAAGATGACCAGAATGAGTCAGATACAGAAATCAGCGCATGAACTTACTTTACACTCAAGTTAGAGTGATGTTTTATTTATACCTTATTGTATGTAGCCCCGAGACATATCTATGAGACTACGGTCAATAGCATAAACTTGCATTCAGGACTAAGCCATCTCTCAAGCAAAGAAAATGATACCCTCGAGCAGACGCAATTCCTTGGCAGGTAAAATATCAAGAAGTCCATTTTCAACAGGCATCCCACAACAATTTACAAGGTGGAATGATCTCTAAGTCGAGAACAAATATATAACATCCCATTACAAATTTACAGGGTAAAGCTCTACTGAAGTCAAAACATTTCATTCATAAGTCTTAGCTCCTGATCCCCACAACGTTGAATGCAGCACAGTTACTCCAACTAGGAGAACAAACACCAAGCAATGACAGACCCTTTAAAATCAGAGAGCAGCTGATGCGAGAAAAGATCTAATATGCTGCAAGAGCTCGGCCTTCACTGAATCAGGAACTGAAGCTACATAAGCACAAAAAGGGCCCCAAATTAGCACTTATCCCAAGAAATCTGTTTAGTACACAGATAGATGGAAGAGATGAACTTGTACAACTAGAATCATTACATCACCATCTTAGCTATTTCTAAAACTTAAACTGATTTTCACTGGTATCATACCAGAGAATATCAATCACGTCAAATGAAGGCAAAGACATAACAGAAATGGGGGCCCATGTGTATCAAGATAGAAAGTGACAGAACTTTTACCTCTGCCCTTCGGAGTAATGACATTTATAAGATCCTCCACTGTTACATTATTCCTGTCATTCTTCCTCACAAATGACCTGCTAAAGTGCAGAAGAAAACATTCATGTGTCGTGTTAAGCAGCAAAGATCATACCAGATTGGTATTCAAGGTTGGGAGAGGTATGAAGCTATAGCTGCCATGTGCATAAACACCTTCCAACTTTCACAAAATCAATCTCATGGACAGAGACATTGGAAAGCAAGAGACATATGCAACTGCTAACAGCTTGTGTGAACGCATCAATTGCTGGAGAATAATTTTCGGGAAGACGAAGAACCAGTTGTCCCATTGCATTACCAAGCCCCAGTGAGTAACAAATGCAATTAAGCATAGAAATTTCAACAGCAATAAAATAGATGAACACACCTCAACCTACCTACAGTGCTCCTTCATCTCATCCCTCCAGCCGCACTCTATGAGCCTTTCCCTCAAAAGGTCCTTCAGCCGCTCTTTCTCTCCGCTCTCAACCAACTGGCCACAGTAGCAATAGATACATAATCTCAATCTCAATCATCAACATCAGTACAATTATCAAGCAAATTACACATAAGCACTCTAAAAAATCGTCTAATCTATGATAGAGGAATTAAGTGCAGACCTTGATGTTGATAATTCGTTGCAGACTGAGGTTCTGGTCCTCATTAACATCCTCTGCTTCTGGGGTTGGAGGACGATTGACGGAGCCCCTCCTGTTGATTCAAGATTAAGAAAACAGTGAAAATTTGGTCCAGAAACATGTATCACTTGCCAAACAGATCACGAAATTGTATCAAACGAGTGAACAGTGATCTCTTCGAATACAGTCTCACATCAGTGGCCGGGAATCGGTGGCTGAGATCGATGACTGCGACTAAAGAGGTAGAGCACAAATTGACAATCTTCGACGGCGTATTCTCGCGGGAAAGGCGGATCAATATATGGGCACTGCCTCCGATCGAAGTCGCTGGATATCAGGTCGGCAGTTAATTTCAGGTTTCGATTTGCTCCTTGTAATTTTGTAAATGCCTCAAATACCCCCATAGTTTGAGTTCTATTATTTTGGCCCCCAATTCTGGAAAAATGTCCAATTTCTAAATAAATGTACATTCTATCTCATCCCTCGCTCAGGCAAAAATAAAAGGACTAATGGGCTTTGTACTTATCGGGCCCCCTGGGCCTATCCCGGAGTACGAGGCCAAGAAATTGGTGTACCAAATGACGAAAATATCCATCCCTTTCTAAAACCAATTAACCTACTTGTGATTTGATCCTTGTGGACAGTGACTGTAATTTTAATCGGAACCAGGGGCAAAGGCGGCCGTCAGTTTGCCCATTCCCGCTCAATTAGGTCAATAGCCATTTCCCTCCATTCAGTCATCTGTCTTAGGCATCATTTCCATCTCCCAGGAGGAGCACGAGTTCACATAGCAATGGCGGAAGAAGAGGCATCAGAGACGATCCGACCTGATTTTCCCGCCGGTCGAGTAAAGAAGATCATGAAGCTCGACAAGGAAATCAATAAAGTGAATTCGGAAGCCCTATTTTTGGTCACATGCGCCACTCAGCACTTCGTTGAGCTCCTGGCGGAGAGGTCAGCGGAGGTCGCGACGGAGAAGAAGCGGAAGACCGTAAAGCTAGAGCATATGAGGCTCGCAGTCAAGAGGCACAGACCAATTAGTGATTTCCTTCTGGACTCGCTTCCCTTGCCGACTCAGTCAGTGGATAATCAAGCGAGTGACAAGTCCAGATCTCGTGGCGCTGCTGACAAACCAGTTCTTGCTGGTACTCGGAGGATCGACCACTTCTTCTCTAATTCTGTGGGTGAAACTTCTAATCTGAGATGAAAATTAGCCTGTGCACTGCCTAAAGTTGAATTCCAACGTGCATAGGATGATGTGTTTGCTGATGATCGTTATTGGTGATTATTGATCTGCAATAGACTGTTTCCATGACATTGTTAGTACATGAAGCGAGTAACTAGAACTACAATATGCAATTTTTTGCATATTACCTATTGCTCTTGCTACTGAGGCCATATTGACCATCCATGAGAAGGATTGACCTCAGCTTCGCAGGAACATGTTATCATTCATTGCTTGTGAAACTGACCGGGTCTCAGGCTTGCTTTCAGCCTCAAGTATTCACTGAAAGGTTTTTGGTCATCCTTGAAGTTCCCAATAATAATTCCTACCTGAACCCAGAGGAGTAGACCTCCAACATGAGTCATAAGCATTCCCTTAACGCATATTTCAGCTTGTGTCCTGAGCCCATGCTGAGACCAATAAGCCCTATTTAGATACTTGAGTGATAACCCTATATCTAAGGTCGTATGCCATCCTGTTGGATGATGATTCGCTTGACAGTTTTTTGATCGTCGCAGTTGTCTGCTACATGCAGTTGAAAGACATGAATATTTCGTGTTCATAAGAGATCTGTAGCTTAAACAATGACTGTGTCAGCATAACTGACCATCCGATACCGATGGAAACTGGATGAAAAAGGAAAATGCCAAGCTCATGTTCCTCACTGAAATTCTATGTTTATTTGGATGGTCAAATGATAAGTGAACCTTCATTAACTTTAAGCTTTGTTGATATACAGTTACCTAATCCCTGGAAAACTTAATAACAAGAAAGAAAGGAGGTGTGTCTGCAATTTCTATTGACTTCTATCAAAAACTGCTTACGATACCAATCACAGGCTCAGGGGGTCGTTTACAAGCAAGTGTTTTGGAACAGACTGGATCCACAAATTCTGTCAAGGGTAAACCCTCTTGCCAATTATGCATCCAAGAAAGTGAGGGTGATCGCCCGACCTCTCATACATGGAACATGAAGGTGGTAGCTGATATCTTCCTTAATTTTATCAGCAGAGAAGGCTATAAGAAGGCATGTCCTCAATCCTGTAGACTTCGTCCATCAGAAGCTCCCGCTCCAACTGGACTCTAGTTGACTTCAAGATATCCTAATTATAACGTAGACTTTGTCAGTGTGTCTGCAGAAGATAACCACCGGCTAGATTTTTTCCAAAAAAAAAAAAAAAAAGAACGATTAGCTTCCAATTGCAGTGTTGAAGCCAGATAAAGCTGGAAACCCTCACATTGAATTCCATGTACGTAGCATTCCTATCGAGCCATTGTTTGTCCATTACCACAAACGCGACACAATACAGCAAGTCGAAAGCCCACTCATTTTCTGCAGGCACGACAAGAAATAGGTCAGCCTCTGAAAACTGTTCTTCAATATCTTCTGTCAAAGAGAAGTCGATCAGTAGCATGGCTCATCTGAAGCAAAGGCAGAGGCCGCACAGATTGAACTCCCTTACCTGATAGCATCTGCAAGAAAACTGCTCTCACAAATGTCCTCGGTTTCGCTGTGGATGTGCAAGTATAGAATTAATTAGTTCCCAGACGAGTTTATGAACCCCGGAAAAAAGAGGAGCTGAAGTGTCTTTAAAGGGCTCCGACAAGAAAAGTTTGCTGCTCGACTTCTTACTTGCATCAAGGTCGAGCATTTGCATGATCATAAATGTAATATTCACTCCAGCAACTGCAAAGGGGTATTCCCAAGCTGCTCGCTTTCCTCCTTGCTTCTTCAATAGCCTCTCGAAAGATGTCTGCATTTGAGAAGATCATTATTCAAAGTCCAACTACAATCTTGCAATGGAGCATCTTAGCAAATGAGGAGGATATCTTGTCTCAGTCTCTTCATTAGAAAACGTCAAAATTTACCGAGAAGGTCTTGGCAAAAAACAGCAGGTTCTCCAGTGAGATGAATCCAGCTCCCCTGACCATTGATAGGACCAGATTAGATTCGATCTGTCAACCGGACAGCATAAACAACATGAAAATGGATGATATTGAACAAGAAGTAGATGAGGACCTAAAGTCAGTCGATGGATCTCTTCCCTGCCAGCCCATATCTTTCCACTGATCAGATACCAAACCATGAAGTTCCCGACCAGGGAATGTAGCTGACCATAGAGCCCTCAAAGCCTCCTGTTTGTTTGTGAAATTAATTGAACGAGTAGTTAAAAGACACAGTTCAATTGTATTCCTGACACCAATTTACATATCTCTAAGCTGATGCCATTCAAACACCAAATTTATTATGCATATGAGATCAGCATGTTCCATGTCCGTAATATCATTATACTGATCCTATTCAACATATACCAGAAGTTCTGTTCCAAGTACGTTCAGAGTCACATTGTGCAGAACAAAAATACCTGGTGATCAGGTCTTGAAGCATCGAAGAATACTTTCATTCTCTGTTTCAACCTTCCAAGTCTTTCCTCCTGTTAGGTGACATGCATTATTAAGTCACAACAAAACCAAAGGGAACTTGCCAAATGGAAAGATATGGAATTCCGAACTTGCAACCCATGAAGCTTCAAAAACCAATGGCAACTTAAAGGAAGGACCAAGGACTGGCCATAGAAATTCATAAAAAATATCAGGGATGCAGACGCCAGCATAGAGCTCAATGGAAGAGGATACTGAGAAAATCGTATCTCACTTGCCTGTAAAGGTGTCAGACTGATGCAGATGCGCTCATATGTCCCTTTCTGCTTGAAACAAACACAAGTCAGACCTTTGCCGATCCAGTTAGGTGCCACACAGGCTGCACCATCTGCACTCAGCAAATATGTTCATCGAATTAAGCTAAGCATCAATTCCAATTAGTTCATGGATGAACATGCAAAATCATGTCCACGGAAGCAAAACCCGATCTCTGACAAGCAAAACAGAAATGCAAATAGTTATCAGGAAAAAAATAAAGGGAAATGCAAAGCAAGTTTTGTATTGATCCTTTCTCATTCAGAGAGGATCTCTTTCATCATAAACCAATCCATAATCTTGAATTATGGCAATAATACATTACGTAACTTAGCCATCAGAATGGAAAAAAGGTAGCCATAAGGAAACTGGTTGAGACTGGGGATCACCTACCTGCAAATGAGGTAAAGATGCTCCACACCGTGTAATCAACCGTTCATTACTCATACATGTTGCTCTACTACAAGACCTGTTTTGCATATATTAAAAATCTTCCTCGACTGAGATTTCCACTAAGGTCCCAAAAGGGTCACTCTCTAACACATTTTCTGGCCTATCCTGTAATAGCTGTCTCATTTAGAGATTTTGAAAACTACCCAGAATACCAATATTAATTGTGATATTTTTTTTTGCATGCCGAAAACAGAAAACGACTCCTTTTTAAATGTTTCCAAAATTAGCCAGCCCCACCCACCCG
>CXYZ01002310.1:482768-496228 GCA_900006705.1 Sonneratia caseolaris
CCCCCCCCAGCTGAAATATCAACAGTTTTGTCGTAGATTCTGGCCAAAGTACAAGAACTGTGTCTGGTGAATCATGGATAAGCTTGATTGATCAACCTGAAGTTTGATGCAGGACCATTTTTGGACCACATAAAGTTTGATATTCATGGAATCCAGCCTTACTTGCATGCCAGATAAATTCAATGACCAATTAGTGCAGGGTCAGGATGAAACCGAAACATCAGCTGTAAAATCAGATTTGCCCAAAGAAAGAAGTGAGGGAGGATTAACATGTGGGTCTACTTTGGACTTATCACTTTGTTTGGAAGACCATGGGAAGTGGATGAATGAATGCCCATACATGCACCAGCAATCAAGGGATGGGTGATTGGGACCCAGGAGACGGCAATCATTTGTTAGGCAATCTATTCCCCTACAGCCGGATGATGATTGATTTGAACCCTCCAAACCTTCTTCTTTGTGGTTTTTGCTTGGCCTCAGATCCGACAATCTTCTGTTCTTCCCTCCCAGCTACAGTTCCCGTACATGAAAATCTGTCTTAAGGATATTCAGATGCTTCCGAATGTGATAGAATATTTCACTAAATTAACCACGAGCTTGCTCCATCCGTGAGTTGAGGTGTTGTGGTAGCCTAACTGGATGTATCAATTCGTGTTCCATGAACCCGTAAACTATTACCAATTATCTGCCTTATTATTGTCGATATTTTGTGTATCGATTTCAAAAGGTGCATTCTAATCTCGATCACGGTACACGTCAAGAGCTACTGTGTTCACGGTGCAGAGTAATATGAGATTAAACCTTTGGCTTGAGCATTGGAGGGACTTCTGTTGGGGAAAAAAAGAACTGAATATTTGATGAGCGGCTTAAATTTTTTAAAACAGTACGAAGCCTGAAGTTTCTAAAGCGACCAAAATGACCGGCATTATTGAGATCAAAAGTGAGATCTTGCCAATATCTCATCTCGAAATCATATGTGATATATATACGCACACACACGCGAGAGACAAACACAACAAGATGCATCACTCAAATTGCTGCAAGAATCAGTTTTATTTTTATTTTATTTTCACTCGAAGCAGTTGCCATAAGCGGGATGGATAGAGAGCACAATCAGTTCGTACCTGAAGAAGAATGAAGGGGAGGAGGAGGGGAGTCTTCACTGTCAACGCACCGAGAGATTGAAGAAGAAGAAGAAGAAGAAGAAGAAGAAGGTGGGAGTGGTGGTGGTGGTGGAGTGGGAAGAGTGCGGATCGCAGCGGAGCTTCCTTGAGTCTTGACAATACTCATCGCCTCAAACAGGGACGGAGGGAGAGAGAGAGAGAGAGAGAGAGAGAGAGGAAGACAGAGGAGGAGCAGAATATCTCCTGACGCCTTGATCCCGGAATCAATGGCGGCCGCTGATGGCTATGGGATCAGGCCCTTCCGACTCCCGAGCAACAGTAGCAATTTTTAATCTTCGTTGCCTCTCCTCTCCCTTCTCTCTCCCTCTCTCTCTTCAATATGTTTCGTCAGTTACTGTTGAAACGAGACACAGACGGTTTCCGGAGAACCGTAAATGGAGTAGCTTTGGACTATGGATTAGGAGATTAGCAATGCATGGAAATATTAATAATTAATTATAAAATAAAATAAAATAAAGTATGGAGAGAGAGAGAGAGAGAGAGAGATGGTCTGGTCCGGGTGGTCGTCGGTGGTCCCCTACGCGGGCGGTGATGTTAGTGGAGTGTCGGACGGAGACCTGAAGTGAAGGCTGAACTGACGCCTTTCCCGCTTTTTTGCCTTTTACGGTTGCAAAAGTTCACGTAAGAGTCTCCCCCTTACTACTACGCAGTGAATTCAACTTATTTTCTAATACCTTTCCATTTCGTTTCATCTCACATCACTCTGATAACTCCGGTCCCTTTCTTCTTTTGAGCACGAGGTAAGTACTGTCGATAGATAGGGATTGTGGGCACAATCATTTGGTAAACACTAATTTTAAGTACGAATTTAAAATAAATGAGTAAGATAATAAACAGTAAATAATTAAAAAACGAATCAGTTCATATATAAATCCGTAATATATAAAATTAGAAACTTATGGGAATTGAAGTAGACTTGCCTAGTTGAAAGGGGTGGTGACTTGAGAGTGATGGTTCCGATAAGTCCCGAGCATCATCGATTGACCTGCAAAATAAGCTTTGACTGGTCGGGATTGACTGGAAAGCTCCTCTGATGTTTAAGTTAGTAAGTATAATAGAGATGATTTTAAGTATATAGAAAGAATTCACTTTCTTTTTACACAGCGTGAAGTATTTTCGCGTGATGTGCTAGCTAACTTGTTGCCGATCGAGGTGTGATCATTCGGCCAATGGTGACCGAGAAGACCAATGGAAGAGGAGCAAAGTGGCTGTTGACTAAGCGGAACCGTATGATCTGACCGAACTGTATAGGGCCAATTGGTTCGATCGGTTGAGGGCGGCTTCCTTGCCAAAATCTATATTCAAATTTACATGAAATAATGGTAAATTTAATTTAAAATTATGGTGTCATGATACACATACATAAAAACCAGATATATTTATTGTACGATGTACTGGGGAAGACGGGAAGCCCTAAATAAAATCCCGTAGCCTTCACGAGATCCGACGTGGTAGACCGGCCCCGACCGCAGCGTGATTAACTGCACACGATATCCGTACACGACAAATCAAGCCTTGTCCTCCTTCTCGGTCTCCTGTTCCGCCGTCCCGTCGTCTTCTATGTGGTAGTAAGTGCCACGTGAAAGCTTTGGTCGAAAGCATCAGTTTTTTTTTTTTTTCTCTCTTCAGTTTCTTTTACTTCCCTCTCTCTCGTCAAATTAGATTTCTAGATAGGGAATATTGTCATTTGGTCGTCGGGTTGGGCTGATCGTATTGATCGAGGGGTCAAAAAATTTTAATTTATTATTATTATTATTATTAGACAACGACAACGATGACGGATTGGAGCGGGCAGTGATATGGGCCCAAATGAATCATTTTAAGCCCATCATCATGTATCGGCCCAATAAGAAAAGAACGAAGAGATGTGGGCCTAGATCATCGGGACATAGTTCGATCACTGACTCTATACCAGCTGGTCAAAGCTGCGGACAAGCCGGAAATCCGCTCTCTCACCGGCGAACACCTCAAGCCTTATCTCGATGTCAATTGGAGTGGGCATTGATTGGCGAGTAGGCCCGCTTTGAGAGCATGGATGGATTTGGAGACTCCTGCTGTTGGGATATTTTGCTAAATGCTATACAAATTTGATACATTTTTATATATCTTTTTTTAACAATTTATTTCACTCTTTTTCTTTACTCATTATTTTTATTTTCTGTAATTTCCCTCCCTTTTTTAATACCAATTCTGCAAATTTCCTTGGATTTCATCTTTTTAAAATAAATTTATAAATCCATTTCAATGAAATGGGTTGACTAGACCAGTCAATTCAGGTCAACTTGAAAAATTCTGGCCATGCCAACACTACCCATCATCTTCATCGGATAAAAAATCCATGGTTCGAATATGAATGTTTGATATTTTAGGTAGTTTGTCTAACTCAAACCAAATAAAAAAAATTAATTGTAAAAGATAAATTTTAATTTTAAAATAACGTTTTAAATTATAAATTAACTATTAACCTAATTTTTTTTGTTAATTTCAAGAAAATATTTTAATAACTATTAATATATAATTATTTGTATGTAATTAATAAAAATTTAAAATTTTCTCATAAATTTTTATTATAAATATTATTTTTATGCTTTATGGCCAACCTGATTTATTTTCTTACCTTATTGACATGTCCTAGTATCTCATATGATTCAAAAATCTTAGCATAAATATGGTTTTTTTCACGGGCAGTTTTTTTATAGGTTTAGGGTTGTTTTAGGGTGCAAATGTGTTTGGCAAATATCCAGAAACCTACCACTGTCTCTCCATTTCCACATTCATCGATCCCACCAACTCAGTGGTTGTTGCATTACTGCACGCAAAGATTAAAAAAAAGGGGGCATATAATACCTGTCTATAAATTTAATAAATAAAAAAGATACCACAACTCTTTTTTTTTTTTAACTACACAATTAGGCCGAAATTGGCCAAAACTACATATGGGACTCGTGTCAACCGGAACACATTGTTATTGCATACACATTTTTAAAACTAAGAAATATTCTAATTCATTGAACAAAAATTTCTAGATTTAGTTACAATAAAGGGAATTTGGTTGTGTAGACCTGCTAATTGGGCTAATACACTATCACGTACAACCCGAAAATTCCAACATTTCCAAATCACAAAAATACATATTTAAAAAAAAAATTTAACTAATTTTATATTTTAAATATTGTTTTAATTATATAACCATATGATTAATGTAAATTTTATATTAATTTAAGATAAAATTAAACAATTATTAAAATATAATTATCTATATAATTAACCAATTATTAAAAAATTTCTATAATATTCTTTTTTTTATTATTATTTTTTCATATTTTTGGATTGTTATAATTTATCTGTCCAATATTTCAGCCAAAAACCTTAATCCAAGCATAATTTTCTAGTGTTATTACTGAACTGTACTTTGGAACAATGCTAAATTTTGACAGTTTTATTATATGGTTGTGTACTGTTGGTCTCATTGGAAAAAATATATAGTTTCCTGGGCCTACTGGAAAAATAAATAAATGTTAAATAATCCAGAACAAGTTCGGTATAAAATAAAAATAAAAATAAAGCATGAGTAAATGGAGGCACACTTCAGTCGCAGATTAGATATTGGTATGACAACAGTGAGCTTCCCCGTTCGGTTACGTCAACCTTCTCCTAGATTGCCACGCCAGCATCGAAAACCGGGGCAAGCCAACAACTACACCGTCTTCGTCATCCTCGACATATCGTGTCGTGTTCGCCCCCCACCCCCCCTCTCGCTCTCTCTGTGCCCCTCGCCGTGTGTCTGGTGCTGATCACGTCTCAGCCCAGTCCCGTACAAGTCGCCGGTGGTCGGAGGAGAGCGAAGGACAAAGATGGCGCCCCGGTTCCTGAGAGCCGGAGATGCGACGGCTTTCAAGCTGCTCGTCTCGCTCGCCGCAATGTATGGCCTCATGTTGGTACTTGGCCATTCCGTCATCTACATGAGGTTTATTCAGCCGCTCGGAATCGACGCCCCGCTTGATCGGTTCTCCGAGGCGAGGGCCGTGGAGCACGTCCGCGTTCTGGCCCACGACATTGGTGGGCGACAGGTGAGGAGTCAACTTCTTGTGTCGCGATTAACCATGACGATTGCGCTGCTTTATTTTCCGACTATGAAGCATGATTACTTGGGATGAAAGATGAAGAAGTTTCGTTTGGTTATTATAAATTGGGAGTTTCGAAAAAGTTGTCATTTTTTTTATAGCTTTCTTGAAAAAGGAGGAGAGAAAGAAAGAAAGAAATATCGGAGAAAGAGTACCTTGTTGGATCTAATGGAAATTGTGTGCTTGGCAGACCGAGAAATTCTCGGTGAGAAAGTGCTCATCAAATTCCAACACCACATTTCGAGATTGGACCATCTAAGATTTCCCGGAGCTGCTGCACTGATATGACAAACAGTTTTTATCAGTTGGTATATTTATAAGTTGTGTTCTCTTTGTAGGAAGGAACTCCGGGTTTAAGAGAAGCTGCTAGGTATATTAAGGGACAGTTGGAGACAATCAAGGAGCAAGCAGGGCCGAAAATAAAGTATGTTATTTGTGTTTTTGCTGTCTTTCATATCTGCTCTTCCTTCAGAGTTTACTGTATATGATGATTCTGGTTTGCTAGTGTTGAGTGGTTTCGTGATTAACTTTGAATTTAATGTCCACCTTTCTGGCAGAATTGAAATTGAGGACAGTAGAGTTGCTGGATCATTCAACATGATGTTTTTAGGCCATAGCATATCTCTTGGGTATAGGAACCATACCAATATTGTCATGAGGTATATTTTTCTTTGCGCTGCCTATTCCTGACTTTTCAATTGGCAAATGATCTGAATGGGGACTGATATTTCCTCTCTCACCTTGTTTTCCAGTATATGCTACTTCCAACTGATTTTCATCTAATGACAGGATATCATCTGCAGATTCACAGGACAGTGATCCATCAGTATTAATTAATGGTCATTTTGATAGTGCACTCGGTTCTCCAGGTGCTGGTGATTGTGGCTCATGTGTTGGTGAGTGCAAAAATACCTCTTTAATTTTGAATAATTATAACCTCTAGTTTTTGCTATTGATGCCAGTATCCTTCTTTGTAGCATCAATGCTTGAATTAGCAAGACTTACTGTTAACTCTGGCTGGGTACCTCGTCAACCCATCATTTTCCTTTTTAATGGTGCTGAAGAACTCTTTATGCTGGTGAGTATGATAGCGGAAGGTATCTTGCACTCTGAGATGACCTTTGGAGTAGTCTGGTACTTTGAGGCTGTGTGGTTGTAGTTTTCAAGGATTACATCAAATTATGTGGCTAGAAGTTACCAGATTTAGGGGGTCTTTCTGATGCCATACTTACCACAACGAGAAACCCTCATCTCTGGCTCTAGGAATGGCCCGTATAACTATTTTTGACCTGTTACTGGCTTGTAAAATGCTAATCGGTTTTTAGCTTTTACAATTGATGTGGTCTACGAGGAATGTATATGAAATGTCTTTCATAATCGACGCTAGCATGTACCTCAATTCAGGCTAAAAATGTTATTTGCATATTATGCAGGGTGCACATGGTTTCATGAAGACTAGTAAATGGCGTGATTTTATTGGAGCTGTTATAAATGTGGAAGCGTCTGGTACGGGAGGTCCTGGTGGGTTGAAATACAACAGTAATTTTATTTGAATTTCTCAAGTAGACCTTCAGATGCATTGCTTGTTGACCGCGCAACAATTCAAGCTAATTGGATCTTTTTCTTTGAATGCCTGCAACTTGGAAGAAATCTAGGATCCCGTACAGGAAATTTCTAATGATTGTGTCAATGTGTTCTGCAAGATCCATTTTCTTTTTCTAGCATTGACATGCATTATTTGCTCAAAATGTTTCTAGTCTCATGATAAAAAAGGTGTCTGTGTGTTGCATTATTGCTGTTGTTTTTCTTCATTACTTGGGGATATTGATTTTTTTTTCCTTGCTTGATTGTTGCCTTGTGCATTATATGTCAAAGGAAAGCAAAATTTAGGAGAGAAGTCAGTGTCCTCATTCTTGTTAGAAAATGTTTGTGCCAACTGCTTCTCTGGTGTAAGTGCATCTATTGATGCTTTAGTCATTGATGAACTCGACAGATTTAGTCTGTCAATCTGGACCTGGTTCATGGCCTTCTCGTGTTTATGCTGAATCAGCAGTTTATCCCATGGCAAATAGTGCTGCTCAGGTATTACTTCCCCCTGCTTTCATGTTTGACAATTTCACTAAAGGTCGAGTTGTTGCTCCTATTTTTCATGATTTTAGTTCCCCTTCCCCCTTCCCTGGCTAGTTTCTTTGGCATTTTCTGCAGCAGCTATGCATTCTGCTGTCTATCATATATGTGTCATTTGCAGGATGTGTTTCCTGTCATTCCTGGAGATACAGATTATAGGATATTCTCCCAAGATTATGGTGACATTCCTGGCTTGGATATTATCTTTCTCCTTGGTGGTTATTTTTACCATACCTCCTATGATACAGTGGACAGATTATTGTATGCTTTATAATTGCTACCTTGGTATTGATTTGATTACATGTTTACCCCTGACAGCATATAATTTGACTTTATGAATTTACACTCTTATTTAATCAGACCAGGAAGTATCCAAGCACGTGGAGAGAATTTGTTCCGCTTATTGGAGGCATTCACAAATTCTCCTTCACTAAAAACTGCAAATGAGAGAGAGGCTATTGCAACTACTTCTGGAAAACATGAGGATGATAGAGCTGTCTTCTTTGATTATTTATCATGGTTTTTGGTATATCATGCCCTTTTATACCTCATAAATTTATCATATTGACTAATTCTCCGATGTATATGATTGCAGCATTGATCTTGGTAATGCTTTGTTGTGTCTTCTAAAAATTTCAGATATTTTATCCAAGAAGTGTAGCTGATTTACTCCATTGTGTTCCCATAGTCATATTCCTTCTCATGCCATTCTTTCTGTATTTATCAAATGCTGGGTCACGCTCATGGTTTGCAATATCCCTTGATTTTATGAAAGGTAAATGGAGGTTCCTTAATTATTCAGGGAATTCTTTCGCTTAACTTTTCTCATGGATATTCTTATACAACAATGTTTGAAGTTTTTATTGAGGTTCTTTTGCTTTGTAGGGTTGATTCTCCATGCTGTTGGGATAATTCTGGCAGTTCTTTTTCCTGTCTTTTTCTCAATAATGAGACAACTATGCTCTAGTAATACAATGAACTGGTAACCTCTTCATTATTTTGATGGCTTGGTTTAATTGAATCATTGCTTGCATCATTGGTAATTGGGCAGTATGGTCCAGCAGAGTGCTAATTCAATGGCTTTCTCCTTGCTGTTATTTGTGTTGGAGGCTTCCCTGCAAACAACCCCTGTCCTGTTTAACCATATTTAAGTGAAAGCTAATATTTGAGCTCCTGGATGTGGGAAAACATGGAAAACATGCAGAAATAAATAGCAATCTGTCCATTATAATTATGTTTTCTTTGCAAATTGTAAGATGCCTCATGGTGTATTTGTGGAGCTTGATGCAGGTTCGCTCATCCATTCTTGGCTTTTGTCATGTTTGTCCCTTGCTCTGTTCTTGGTTTGTTGGTTCCAAGAATTATTTGGAGCCGCTTTCCTCTTTCTCAAGATACATCGGCTGCTAAGATCTCTAAAGAGGTGAAGAGAACGTGCTGATGAAAAGCATTTTCTCATGTCCTGCTTGGATGCTACATACAGTAGTTAGATAAATGCATCTGAAATTTGCAGTAAATATGTCTGTCAAAATTAAATGGCTATAATTATCCTCCTCCCCTCAAACCAAAAAAAAACAAAACAAAGAAAAGAAAGGAAAAGAAAAGAAAGAAATAACGAATGGCTATTGAGTATTAAAATATTAAATGTTATAAATACATTATGGAGTTTAGGCAGTAGTCATGAATATGACTTTACTCGCATCTTAATCCATCTAGTGGTGATTTGATCTTACCCTAATTTTTCAGGTGGTGTCTGATGAATCAAGATTTTGGGGAGCATTTGGATTTTATGCTATTTTAACCCTGGTATATTGTCAAATCAGAACACTGGACTTCCTTTTGCAGATGAAGTGCTCCTTTGCTGATAATGAAAAAGTGTCACTACTGTTGGCACTAAATTATAGAAGCTGAATTTTCTGAAGCAATCTTTGTATTGCAGGTTTATTGCTTGTCTGGGTTGGGCGGTGGTTTCTTAACTTTTACTCTTTCAGCTTCCATGCTTTTTGCATGGATCTCCTTCAGTGTAATAGTAAAGTCAAGTTTGCGTCAATCACTCAGGTGATGTGTCTGCTTAGTAAATTGTATATTATGAGGATTACAAAATATTTAGAATGGGATGGATCATGTGAATTGTGATGTTTGAGTTTTTCTATTTATAAAATCACCCTCATGGGACTGGGCGATGTAAGATGCATTAATGCAACTAAAACTTTTAGGTCATTCACCAAATCCAGGGACCTGCCTAAGGATGTGACCTTTCTTTGTTCAAGTAAAATCCTGTCTTGGGAATTATGTGCTTTTGAACGGTTTTATTGTCTCATTCTTGTAACAGAGCTTCGTACTGGCTGATGGTTTTTGAATCATCTGGCCCCCAAAGTTGATACAATCAATTTCTTTTTATCCTGTATGATTTCCTGGTTATCTTAATCTGTTGAAAAGATTCTTGTGCAAAGATTTACTTCTCATGCAAGTCTTCTGTTTTGGCTTTTCTTCAGTTGATGTCTTACTTTTCAGTTCACAACTTCAATAATTTTTGGTGGTTTTTGAAGCAGTTCCTTTTTTTTCCCAGGTCAACCATAATTTACATGATACCTTTAGTTCCTTGCTTGGCATATGCTGTCTATTATGGTGGATTTCTCATTCAGTTTTTAATTGAGAAGATGGGTATGATGGGAGCCATTCCTCCTCCCTATGGTTAGTTCTTCTACATTTATATTGTTTTCAATGTTATTGTTTGTTAACTTCTCAAGCCAGGTCATTCAATTAAATTAGTTGATAAACTCGCTAGATTTCAGACAGCATTGGACCTCAGTATACTTACTAGTTTCTTGCTTGGGTATCATAATTATGGAGAGATGGGTTCCTAAATTTGACAGTATATATCTGGACAACTGCAATCTAGTTCCATTTCTTCACTCATTAATCCCAATTCTCCTGAATATATCTAATGTGTCTTCTTTATCTATAGATGCTAACTACTCCTCATTTATTTTATCAATCTCTTTTTTCATAGTTTTAAGGGGAGTTTGTGCTTCACCATCTGGTAAACTGTTCAAATGCTGATAAGGCCCATTTAATGACTTTGCCTCCTCGAATAGCTTGATTCTCTCTTACAATTTATAAAGAAAATAAAATTTTCAGAATTTGTCTTGAAAATTTCTGTTTTCTGTTTTCCTGTTGAACATAAGTGCATCAGATAATGGCATTTTATGCTTTTATTTAAAATTAATTGGATTTGCAAAAGCTATATTTATCTATGAAGAGATGCTTAGGAATCTTTGCTGTCAATTGCTTGCTTGTAGGGTTTTACGTTCCTGATATCATAGTGTCAGCAGTAACTGGAGTTGTTACTGGGTGGTGCATGGGCCCTTGGATCCCCATTTATGGCCGTTGGTTGGCGAAATCTTCTATCTTACAGTTCTTGCTGAATCTTACTGTGATTACCTTGGCAGTGTCATCGCAGTTCTTTCCATACAGCAAAGACGCTCCCAAGAGAGTTGTTCTACAGAATACGTACTTGACTCATGGTATTGAAACGAGAAGAGTTTCTGTGGCTTCAATAATTATTAGTCCTCTAGAGTCAGTGAAGAAGCGTGTTACATTTTCTCTTGTTACTTTTTGTTGAATTCTTGAACCGGGTTAATATCTAGGCATGTATTTGAAAGTTTGACTCTTGGGATTTGTAGGTTCCAATCAAGTTGTTGAAGCTAGTTATGATTTTTCTGTTGTGGATTCCAACAATTTACCATTTCTATTCAAATACGCACCTGAAGTAGCAAAGGAGTTGGATGTTGGGTCAGATTTTTCTCTTGTGGCAGCTGATTTATCGCCCAGGCAGACTTTTATGGTATTGTATTTGATCAAAAATGAAAAATATGTTAGCCTATTATGTTTTCAATTGCAGATTGGTGTTATTTTTGTTAGTCATGTATATTATTTAGATGAGCTCATATTTGTTCAATCTGCAGGCACTTTTTCCAGTATCGTTTTTGTTCTCAGGAAACTTGAAGTTCTCAGCAAGAAGTGACGATATCATCAAACACTACCAACATCTTCCCCATCTGTCTGCTTCAAAGCCGCAGACTATTGTCAAAGAATCTCGTAGGGTCTACTTGGAACTTTCCTTGGGGTGAGTCCTACTTTTATTTTCCGAATATCCAAGTATTATATGTCATTTGAAGGCAAAATCTCTCAAGAAGATGGTTGCAGCTTTAAAAGTGAATAGATGACTGTTATCAACCTTCCCTATCTGTCTTTTCATAAGTAGAGCTTGTTATCAAGGACAGTTGACAAAACTCTGTGCTGGGAACAATTCTTCTTTTAGGTGTAATTGCATTGGAAAGACTGTTCATGCTTCCTGATATCCTAGGCTTATGTCTTGAGCATGCCACTTGTATGTTGTGTTCTTATTTTCTTAGGAAAACACTATTTTCTAGTTGATGCATTAACTAGGGTGTGATCTATTTTCTTTGTGCTGTATCATAGTCAGATTTAAATAAAGACTAAGACAGTGATGCATGGCTTGTTTCATCAATTTTGTTTCTATTGCAGTTCTTTGGAGGAGGTGTGGGTTGCAGTTCTTAACATCACCGGTCCTCTCTCTGGCTGGTCTTTTGCAGACCAAACTCTTCCTGGTAACAACACATTATACCTTTGATTTCTCAATCAACTCAAATCAAATAATGTATTCCTTTATGGCGGTTGATGCGGGCCTGGTCACTGTGTGGCAGCTCCTGAAATAGCTGATGGAGGCCCTCCTTCATATATTTGTAGACTGAGTGGCTCGAGTTCAGAAAATTGGACCTTCTGGTTGGAGGTAATATTCAAGCTGTCTATCTCCCTCGCTCTTTGTTGCATGACTCTTAACCCCCATTACCTAGTTCACTTGTTGACAAGGATATACATTCACCATAGCATCTTTCCCAATTAAGAATAGGCCACGTTCTTCTTCGAAGTTGGGGTTGATTTTGCTGTGATAGTTGATCAGAGAAATCAGGCTTTCCTATTCCTGAGCACCGGTAACATTTTCCATGGATCAGGGTTGATTTTTCATGAATTTGCAGGCTAGTGGCTCAGAAGATATAAGGGTGGATGTGGCGGTACTGGACCAATACATGGTCGATGCCGCCAAGAAGCTCAAGGGCCTTTTCCCCGACTGGGTCGATGTCATTGCCTATTCCAGTTTTATGTCTAGCTACACTTTCTAGTTTCCAATGTCGAACTTTTTTGTGACATTAACACCGTCACCCAGCAATTACAATCTTGCCATTGGCGACAGATTGACTAGGTTGTGTACCAGTCGTGTCTTTTCTCAGTTCTCTGTCTACTGTTGGTTCTCTAGATGGTAAGCAAATTCTGTGATTGGTGTCCAAGTAGAAGAAAACACCTCGAGTCCCAAGCTTACGCTGTGTTACCTATAGAGAACTTGATGACGCTCTATGATCCAGTGACAGATTCTAGCTTATGCACGAGAACACGCAACGGATGTTCAAATTAGATGGCTAAAAAGGAAACCATTCTACCATACCGTACTAAAGCTGTACCTCGACGTCTACACTGCGTCGAAAATGCCTCATCAGGGCGGCAATTTTGGTTGCCCTTTTCTGAATCGAATGCGTCTACAAGTAATTTCCGTTAGAACACCAGCTTTGGGCACGACAAGATCAATAATTTTGATTATAAATAAATGGTAATTTTGATCAGGTAAAATTAGTCTAAAAGTTCTTTATATTTTTGACTTAAATTCTATATATTTTTAAATAATTATTTTAATTATATATATTTAAATTGATAACATATTTTACGTTTTATTTTAACGGTTCAACGGTATGATATTTATTGGTATGATGCAACATGATATATTAGTAGAATTTTTATTACCTTATCATGCAATATCATTCAAAATTTATCATGTTAGAAATTTATCACTATATCATTATATCATATCGACCGATAATAATTATGTCATCACGATATTAAAATTAAAATTTAACTATATTATTAAATATAATTAATATAACTAAAACAA
>CXYZ01002310.1:496402-544731 GCA_900006705.1 Sonneratia caseolaris
TAATTATTTTATTTTAATTATAAATAAAAATTATGATATTTATAAGAGAGGAAAAAAAGAGGAATTACAGCGCATATAAAATTACGGATATTTTCTCCAATAAAAAATCGAAACAGCAAAGAATTTCTGCAATTTTATGAAAGCGTGTTTTTGGCCTTCTCCACTATTTTCCCATTCTCGACTGAGTTGCTCTCTCCCTATTTTCCTTTTAAAGTCTACCGAATTTATTTACATTTATCGTGTTTTTCTTGCTTTTTCCGGGCAATAAATATGACAGGCGACACGTAGCGTCTCCTTGACTCCAGTTTTCAGACAGAATCCTCTGCTCTGCTGCTCTCTGTCTCTCTCTGCCGATCTGCTTGCAACAGTAAAAGGTAACCACCTCCTCTCGTTAATGGTGTCTGCAGGTAGCTGTGATTCTCGCTTCTGCTTTGTTCCTATGCAATGACTTACAGATTTTCACGTGCAATTGTCGCTGATTTCCTTGAAAAGTTACAGATAAAAAAATTTCCTAGAAATTTTGTGGAAAAATTATGTCGATCTCTCCCCTTCTGATCTATGATATATCCATACTGACTTAGGATTTTAGTGACTCAGCTCTTGATTGCCGTTGCAAATTCTCAGTGTTGTTGTTCGCTACTGATAGTGTTATAAGCTTTTCAATGTTTTCATTACTGTGAATTTTACATCGGACTTTCCGTTGAAGGAATGGCTGGATTTTTCCCGTTATTATATTTGATTTGTTCTTGGCCAGCATGGTAATTTTGCCCTTTTCTTGTGTTATGGATCAGAAATGGATTGGCAAGGGCAAAAGCTGGCGGAGCAGCTGATGCAGATAATGCTAGTGGCTTTAGCTGTGGGGGCATTCGCCGCTGGTTATGTGATGAGTTCATTTCAGATGATGATGCTGATCTATGCAGGAGGCGTGGCTTTGACCACATTGATAACAGTCCCTAACTGGTCTTTCTTCAATCGCCATCACCTTAACTGGTTGGACCCTAGTGAGGCCAAAAAGCATCCCAAGCGACAGGTTCAGCAGCAAACCTCCTCAGTCTCCTAGAAATTTTTTTTTCTAAGAAGTAGGACCTGGTATTAATCTCAGACTTGATAGAGGTTTAGCTCATGTGCTGCAAATGATGGTATGATGGATTCTCAGCACACTGTGCTTGAACTAGATTTTGGATTGTTGGTTGGCCAGTCAAGGATTTTCTTACTTTCTAGTTGTTTAAATTGCTCCTCTGATTCATCTGCTTGTCAGCGAGGAAGTCTGGTGCTTTGCTTTGATGTTGTGTTGAAAAACTTCCAACTCTTTTTAGTGAACAATGTTTATCAAAGGAACTTACAATCGGTTGACACTGTCAGATCTCTCTCGGGGAAGAGATACCTCTTTGAAATTAAGGCCAGACGCAGAAGTTATTGGAATTCTAAGTTGATTTAGGATTTGATGTCCCTCAAATCTCCCCACGAGTTGTGATTATTTGCATCAAAGAGTTCGATAGCTTAGCTTCTCGTGAGATTGTCATTTCTAGAGGAAGTCGTGGGTATCAGTTGGTTGAGCTTCTCTTCATGGAATAGCCACGATTTGAGGACATAGACATGGGTTCAGATCAATGTTTTCATCTGTTACTGGTAAGATTTGAGTTTAGCTATTGGCAAAGCCTCTTGCAACTTCTGGGCCTTCACAGTGGACAGGACCGGGTGCTCAAAACGGAGTTTACATGATTTATGTATAATGCGGGCAGTCTCTGTCGGGTAGATTCTGACACAACCTGTATTGAGAAAACTCAATCAGTGTGACGCTGTAGGATTGATGATGCCCCACGGTCCATTCTCGGATTGGGCTCCAGCCTTCACGTGCCTTTTGAGAATACTATGCAATGTTTACTCGTCATTTTCCTTGGGAAACTGAATCACAATCTCATAGACATCACTATCTATGATCATGAACAATTGTGTGAAAACTGCCATTGCCCACTGCTTTTCATGAAGTATTCATTAAGCAGCGTACGTGGAAAATAATATTGTAATATTACCAAACAAGAGGGAGAAGAAGAAAGAAGATTCTTTGTGACAAAAAAAAAAATGAAAGTATGGGCCGGGCCGAAAGTGAAGGTTGATGGGCTCATGAGCCCAATTATGGTGAGAGGATAAAATGCTCTGCATGTTTGAAGAATTTTCGGCCATGCCACTGATATTTGTTTGTAGTTTGGACATTGGAAGACTGCCGGTATTTGGGAAAACGTCTGCTGAGAGCTGAAAGACTGAAAGAAAAACAGAAAACCTCTCTCCTTCAAATGCAATTGGCGCCTTAATTGAAACCCTGAGCTTAGACTCTTCTGCGGAGGCTTCGATTCCACGTTTCCTCTCATCCCTCTGCCATCGCCGGACCTCCAACGATGTTCCGGTCCGCCTCTTCCTCCACCCCGGCGTTCGGCACTCCGTCCTCCACCCCCGCCTTCGGAACGCCGTCGACTACTCCCGCCTTTGGAGCGCCAGCGTCAAGTCCGGCCTTCGGCAGTTCGCTCTTCTCGACTCCTTTCTCGTGTCAGGCTCAGCAGCAGCGACCTTCTTTGTTCTCACAAACTCCGTCGACTGGCTTTGGTTTGCAGACTCCTTTCGCTGCATCACCGCAGCAACAGGTTGCTACTCGTTTGACCAGCTGGCAGCTGACCAGTCAGATGGCTCCTGTGGCCCCTCTCCCTTTCTCTCTCGCAGACCGCGACATTCAAGTAAGTTTTCTTCATCTCCGCTTGTTATTGAAACACCAGATTTCCCGTTGCTTTTACTTCATTTGTGCTTATGCATTGGTTTCAATTTTCCGTCTGTGCTATTATTTTTTTCAGGCTATAGTTGATCCTTACAAAGAGGACCCTGGAAACACTAAGTACGCGTTCAAGGTTTGGATTTAATATTGGGAGTAGTCTATGTGCTTTCCTATAGACATCGACTGAACTTAGTGGACATGCTATGCTCTCAGAGGCAGTGGAAGATGATCTCTGTTCCTTGCTAGGAATAACTGTTACTCTCTGTTTATTGACATGCGAACAATGACTTTAGTGCTTCATGTTTTGATAAGTTGTGTGTGATGAACTCGGAATATTTGCAGCATTTGCTGTTCAGCGTTACTAATCCTCAGTATAGAGTGAAGCCGGGTGGTGTGTCATATGTGAGTTCCTTTCCCTTCTCTTCCTCATGCATTTCTTTTTGCTGGTTTAATGATTTGTTGGTCTCTTATAAATTGTTCAGTTTGGTTCTTTTGTGTGAGCACTAGATATTATCTCTTTCCTTCACTATTCACTAAGTTGGATGATTAGTGCTCTGGCAGATCATGTGGGCAGAGGCTATGGGCAAGTTGGAGGCGATGGAGAGCACTGACAGATAACGCCTCTGGCCTCAGCTTGTGCAAGGTTTCAAAGATCTTTCAAACCGTCTCAAGGTAGTTTATTCTCTTCAATACTCCAACTTCCATTCATATGATGAGCTGTTGCTGCCTCTACTTTACATGTGACTGTCATTCTCCCTCCCCCATTTTCATTGTGATTAATGAGGTATTAGGATTCAAACTTATTGAGAGGGAGGATAAGTTGGAATATAAATTTGACTAGTTGACTCATGATTATCTGCATAGTTGATAATCCAGTCAATGGGAAGACATACAGTTGCATGAGAGGTAAGAAATAGGCTTATGATCTCATGTTTTTGAGTCCCTTCCTTTGGAAAGTTGTTTGCAAACTCAGCACTGAAATGCTATGTCAATGTAGAGAAGCTGGCTGGTGATCTCAAGGCTTTTTAACCATCCACCTTGGATTAGTGTTTGTGAGCATAGAGCTTCCATTTAAAATTATATTGTTATTAGTTGATTTCATGACTTTTTACTCTTATGAGTCAGTTAATTGTTTATAAATGAAAGAGATATATTTATTAAGAAAAATATATTTACGTAATGATTCTCTCCTTTTGTTCATATTCTACTTGTTTAAGTTTTGCACAAAATAATAAGACAATTGACTATTCTGTCTTAATCAATGAATGCATGGTTGGTTTAGGTGCAGAAAGATATTTGTTTTATAATTTAATTTCAGAAGCTTGTTCAATGAGGGATGAACTGGAGCAATGAATTTATAGATTTGATCCGAGCTCTTGGAATTGGAATAGTTTGGCAGTGGATCACGGCAATCTTCTCTATCTAATGAACCGACTGCCTGTCAACTGGCATTCCCCATTTGCTATAGAGCTCTAGGCCTCTTCCTTAGTCATCTCCGCATATCTACTGTTACATGAATCCGATTTTCATTTCATCCGGGAAAAGCCATCTTTTTCTCAACAATGTCTTTGTCATTTGATCCAATAGCCTTCTGTTAGATAGGAACAGATCTGATAAATACTGATAACTCTTGGATGGAGTGTCCAACCAAGGATCTTAGGGCTACCACAAATGGGGCCTATCAATCATTGAATTGCTCATTCAATGAGTATTCTCAATATTATGCCTTGAAGAGGAAAAAACCAAAGCATCTTGGCCCAATCTCATGAGTCGATCCAGAATTAGATTGATTGCAGGGTTATTCATGGGATATGATAAACTCCTTTGCTTGAATTAGAGACAGTTTCTTTTATTCACATTGATTTTCATGATATGATTTTAACCTTTGTGGTGCCTTTGTTATGCTGTTATTTACTACTTTAAACATATCGGATACTTGCATTACTATGAGATCATTTAATTTGATAGGTACAAGGAGAAGGTGATAAACATATTTTTGTAAAGTTGAGAGCATTTAGTTTAAGATGTGATAGATGGTTTGCTATTGTGGCTGAAGTGTACTAGATTGTTAGATTTCACAATACTTATGGTTATACATTTAATATGCAAGTTTCTTGGAGATATTTACGATTGTAGTGATGGAATTAAGGTACCCTACTCTTCTTGTCATTTAAGACCGTTGTGTTATGTTGATTAGTTGGATACTAATATATGTTTGGAACTGCTAAACCTTTAAGATAAAGGAGCAGAATGTTTTAGACCTTTTATTGTCAATTTAACAGATGGGTTAACATTAATGGCACACATTGGGTAGACAGGCCGATAAAGTGCTGTTTTTTTGGGATAATAATGTGATGCTGTTTACTAGTTTTAACTTTCAGCGAGTTAGTGGGTTGCGTTAGAAGTTTTAGGCATTCGTTTTGGTGAAAGAGAAACCTTTAACTGAGCCATGTGGATGCTCAAAAGCTTTGATATCATTAAGACCTCATATGTCACTGATGCAGCTCCAAGATGAAGTTATTCTTTCTGATACAGAGAGACTGCGGATGACACAAAGCAATGTGAAATTGGTATATTTTCATTTCAACATGTCTCCTAAACTATCCTAAAGTTTTGGGTTATGATCTGATTTGGACTTTTTTGCAGCTGCAGAGGCATCTTCAAGCTGACACTCTTCTCCGGATTCAAAGAATGAGGCAGAAAGAGCTAGGCCTTGACAGGCGTCTCCTGAGGGTGAGTGCCCAATCCTCTTCAGGTTTTATCATGAATGGTTGGGAAAACTTCCATCAACCTAATGTGACGGCACATTAAGCTCTGGCAGAGCATGATTAGCTATGTTGGATAGATTGTTTGGCTTTTCCTAGAGGATTTGTCAATTCATACCCATCTGACCTGTGACCTCCACTTGATTTTTGCTCATCTCTGCAGAAAATTATTGTCTGGGCTGATTTCTCATATTCATCTGCCATGCACCAGGTTATGAGAATAACTGGGGTGTTGGAGAGTAAGGGCTTTCGATTACCTCTAGTTAAGGGGGAAGTAGAATTAGCTGAGAAGCTCACTGCAGTAACTCGTCAGGTTGCTGTTCCCTGTACCTTGTGATTTTCCCTATATTTATCTCTGCCTTGAATATGTACAACATTGAGAGCTACGTAATCGTGCAGCTGAAAGGATCTGGAGCTGAGCTCTCTCGGCGGGTCCAAAACCTTCTAGCAGTAACTCGAGCACAAGCAAATGGTATTTCTGGTGCTGGTATGCGTCTTCCCGGGTCAACAAATATACACAACCAAAGTCTAGCTGATTTAAAGGAGGTAAGGCTTAGAAAATCTCATGGCTTTGGGTAAGTTCATAACGAGCAATTTTAGAGGTTCTCTATGAATTCTTTGACTTAACTTTTTTTTATCTATTGTGATGCTGAGATTCCAACTTGAAGTCTTTTGGCTGGTTCTTTTATATATCGGCTTCTAAAAGCACTGGGAATCTATTTTGAGTATGTCAATTATTTAAGTCAGCTGTAGATATGATTCCATGAATGGCTTATCCTTCTGGCACAGGATTTGCAAAAACAGACAGATGCCATTGCAAGGCTCAGCAATTTACTGAAACGAGATATCAGAGATGGAAATCATAATGGCCGAAGCCTCAGATATTGCCAAAAAGGGCATCTGAGAGAACCAATGCAACAGGCTTTGCACATTTTGTTTTGGTCTGTCCCTGTGATCGCTTTTTCAACTGGATAAGTCTCTTTTCAGGGAGATCAATGATGGCAGGTTGTATTCGGTCTCCCTTTAGTTGCAAGGCAAAGGCCCTGGTCTGATTTGTAATCGGCGACATCCGGTCGAGATTCGGTTCAAAGATGGTCAAATGGTAATCTATGGGCTAGGAGGGATAGATGGGTGAGGCCGTGGAGTTCGGTGTTTAGTCAAGGGTTAAGCAAATTACTAAGCCCAGAAAGATGGGCCCGCCACCTTTGCTCGAGGCCTGATGGAGCACATTAATTGGCGCCTCAATTCAAATATCAGCACGATTTGACCCTAAATTTGTTTCTGGATTGATATCTGGAACATTTGCTGTCCATCGGGCCTGACGTGACCCAAGCAAGGCCCATTTCGACTATAGCATAGATGATAGAAGCCTTCTGTCTGGTCCATTTAGGTAAAAATACAGAGCCGGACCTGTGGATCGGCTCAGGCCCAAAATTTACCCCAAACATGTAAGCTTTCCACCTAAGATGAGACCCATTATTCAGATGTGCTCCGTTTGGACTGGCCTACCGATTAATGAACGTTAAGACCCTTCGGCTCAGTTCAGGACTGAAATCACGCTGGAACGAAAGCAAATCAATGACGAAAATTGGCCCAGCCCACCTACATTAGGCCCAGGTTGAGGCATGTCAATATCAAAATTTAGTAATAGTCCATGCTTAGACCCACTTTATACACAAGCCAAGTCTATTCTTGGGCCCAATGAGTTCATGTTGGGCCAATAAATCAACCCATTGAAGTCCTAGCCCAGTTCATCTTACAATGGGCTGTGCCTAGGCCTGATCTTGGGCCCATATAAGCATAGAGATTCAAACGGACCGGGGCTTATTACTCCAGCAAAAGGTGCAGGTCTAAATTATAGGATGGAACCTCAGAGCTTCGGCCCTGCCAGCACATAGAATCGAACACCATCCTGCTGAAGGGGGTCCTCCGCGTTTTACGTATTTTAGGAGCATAGCCCACCCGATAATAGTGTTCCGCTGACGGTAACATTTGCAAAGATTGGCCTTTCATCATGAAGGTGGAATTGATCGACCTTTTCGCTGCATCTCCCCTCAAAGGAATCTCATTATCATCATCCCACCTGACTATCCAGAAAGAAGACCGTAGAAAACCCTTAAATGATACAAACAAGGGAAAAAGAAACTCATAACAATCTTGTAAGTCGTGTCAATAAACCAAGTCAGGATTTTATCCATATTAAGTCTGCCAACAGCAGGACCCATGAGAGTCCCTAAGCCTCCAACTTATCCATTATCCGCGGGAGAAGGCTTAGTGTTTCTCATGTATGTTTAATGATATTCGAACCTTAAAGTGGTTGTCTCCTTTATTCAGAGAAATACCTCATTCTGGGGTGTAAAGCAACCCCACTGGCACGCTACGTACCAGTAATGATCAGCGAAATAAGTCACCCGTAAATGGGTGGCAGCCCTTTCCTTTTCCCTGCTTCTGATTGCACTGCTCCCAAAGAAACCCAGTTTCTTGGCATTTTACAAGCTACATTCCTCCAAACAAACGTGACATTACGGTGGCCCGAGTTGAATGGGAGAAATAAGAGGGATGTGCTAACATAGAAGTGTGAACTGCACCTAATCAAGCTTCCCCACAAGTCGTGATAGAAGTCTATTCGCTCTATTTCGGCACAGTCCATCTTCTGCAAAAATTTCAACAGCAGCAACAGTATCCATGAACCTTCTGAAAAAAGTTTTTGTGCAACAATAAAAATGCAGTTCCAATATACTACTTTTGGAGATTTAGAGCCTTTGTAGTTGAAGATTACTTCATCTTTCAGGTCATGCATGTTCATCCAAATTGGCAGTCTCCAGTAATGTGTTATTTTGCTTCATTTGAAAGATTGGTTATATATAGGTAAGTGTCAAGAAACCAGTCCTCGTTTTGGCAAGAGACCAGAGTCCAAAGTCAGTCCACAAAGTGCTTTTGTTACAAAGAGGTCAAACAGCTTTTCCGAAATCTATTAATCCTCTGATAATTTATGAAATACATAAAACTACAATGAGAAGTTATTTATGTTGTCCATCTTTTGAATAAGAAATGCACCCAAGTAATATATATTGAGAAGAGATATCACTAGAAAGAACAGTGAAGGTTACAGTTGGAATAATCTCTTCCATTAACAGAAAGATGCTAAAATACTCAAATAAGGAACTAATCTCAACTAATGCATCTGAAGAACTTCCTGGTTGAACTATCGAGTGGCATATATGTTTCATCCGATGACTACTTTTGAGCCTAATTATGCCTAGAATTGTAGTGTAAAATCATGTTGAATAGTGTCAGGAATTGACTTTCAAAAGAGAACTTACTTTTTGCTCTCTTAACTTCTACCTGTTACAAGTTGATGAGGTTTGAGTTGGCTAGAGGAACGGTGATTTAGGAATCAAGGGAAAAAGGTTTATCATCATATACAATCTGCCAATTGTCTTGGCACCGCAATTTCCAACGATCCCACTTCTAGTGAGTTCTAATTCACCATCTGGTGAATTAGTCAATTGCTATGGTGCTGGACACCATTGATATAAAAATAAATAAATAAAAGCAAATACACTAGTAGACCATGAGTTATTTAAGAACAGCTCAAGATTGCCAAGCTCCAGAAGATAACATCTTACCTTATTGGTGTGATTCCAAAATCAATCTCCATAAGTAGAATGAAAAAGCACCTGGGAGGAACATATCACATTAATCACAATCAATCAAATTGACTAAACTTTCTGAGAATCAGCTTCTAGATGCATGTAGAAGTTAGAAGCAACAGGGATGTCCTTTAAGGATGCTGATATGCATCAGATTTAGTCTTGATCAAAACCAATGCAGATGATTTTTAGGCTTCATGCAAGCACCCTAAATTAATACAGGGCAGTCAAAACATGTAGAAACCAAGTTTTGTCTATTGCATGTACAACTTCACTGATTAGAAGTAAATATTATAGATTATAAAAGAAAATAAAGATTGGTTTATCATACAGATGAATGACTAGATTAAGAATCTCAAAATCTGAGAGAAGCCCAGCTATTTCACCGTAAACCTGCATCATTTCATTGCTATAGCTGAGAAATGCACGTTAGGCAGCTGACATGCCTAACGTGCCAAAGGAATTGTAGCTTGTCTATCCATGGCATAACTACTTATTACATAACTAGGCAGACGTCGCAAATGCAGTATCTTCCATCTTTCAAACCTATTCACATTAAGCCAGCCGGTAAGAAATGTGAAGTCCTGCCACATAAAAATTTGATTATGACCAGAATTATTGATTAAACTCCGATTTACATGTTGCTAGATATTTGCAAAGATTTTATAATGGTTATATCATCCCTTTTCTCCAGTAGAAGATATCTGTTTACAATCCTGCAACTTCAAAACGACGTATATTGAAATGCTAGAGATAGAATATCCAGAATGATTAGTTTATCGAAGGATATCTGGGTAATAGATCAAAATTCCTGCTAAAAGGAAAAGGTTGCACACAAACTACAAAAGTAATTGAAAAAATGGTTCAATCTGCCAACCGCTCAAAGGAAATATCTACATCAACCCTCGCATTCATCTAAATCAGCGAGTCTATGCGTTATGATTTGATTTCTCAAATAAGAGTAGAGAACAGATCAACGATTCACCTAACGCAGTTTACTAGAATAGATATGGATAAATCTCATGTATAATTATCTTATATTTTTAACTCAAAAAGCCTCAAATGAAGGATCACCTGGCTCAAATTCGAAGGTAGATAGATGAGGCCTGTAAGTTCCCCAGTTCAAGCTCTCCCTGTGGTGAGCTCGAAATGTAAAAACAATAAGTTAATACCACAGACATCAGCTAGATCCCGCAAAAAAATCCGGAGCTCCACACATTGAAGCGCAATAGAAATGTTGAACTGAAGCAGGAACACAAATGCCAGACTAGAAATAGCAACAACTGAGGAAGGCAAACACGACCTTGACATCGACGTCGACCAGCCGAATCGCGCCACAGCCTTTTTTTTTTTTTTATGTCCGGTGCGGCCTCGGACGAGGTTTCTCGCCACGCAGGGAGCTGCCACTGCCATGGATAGATGATCGGTTCGGCTCCGACCGATCCTCCCTCCACTTACAGCCATTTCCAACCCAAAAGGACAGCAGAAACTACGATCGAGCTAAAGTTTCGTCGATCGATGGGAGTTTGAAATGAGAACGATGAGTGAGTCTAGGAAGGAAGATTCAGGTTTGCTCCTCTCCCGTGAAATTGAAGCGAGCGGGAGAGTGCGCGCGCGCGGGAAATGTATTGGAGACGCAGCAGCAGCAGCTCGTAATGGAGCTGGCAATTGGGCCTGTTGGTTTGTGGTTCGGAAGGTCCAGGCCCATGATTAGGCCCGTACTATCATTCACTCAGTCCCGCCCTACCCTAGCAGCTTGCATTACCTTGGATTTTTTTTTTTTGCCTTCTAAAATTATTTTTTATTATAATCTTTAAAACAATTTCTTTCCTCACTAATAATATAATTTAATATTCTTTAAATTAAAATCCTGAATCCCAATATTGTAAATTAATAAAATTTATAATTATGTAAACTAATATCAAATTTAATGAATTTCTAGAAATAGGGGTAGACGGTAATGATCTGGAGACCATTTAATGAGTTTTCTTACTGTGCAGCAGAAAAGAAGAAACTAATTTTCTTCAGCCGACTAGACATTGAGCACGACAACATGGTGGCAGCAAGCTTCCTTGACCCTTATCTGATCGAGCAAAATCTCAAGGATATGAAGTCGACCACTCAAGTGGATATCCGGAAGATGTCGATATCGTATATTAAATATACAAAGGCTACGAGTCGCTGATGGAAATCGAACCAGACTCGAGTAGAAAGGGGGCATGACGTATCGGCTTTTTTACAGTTTGTTTTACAGAACACTGCTCAGGTCCAGACTAAGGCTTACCTTTGATTGCACTACACCGCTGTTCACGGCTCCATCCTCTTCCTCCTCTCTCTGAAGCTGAAGCTCCGGACAAGGCTAGGGATGCAACACTGAGGAGATTGGGTAGACTTGACCTTCCTCGCGGGATTGGGAGATTGATCCGTGATCATAACAGGACTGAACGGACTTATGCTTGGAGAATTCGGAGGCAAGTCGAAAATGCCGAGCTTGCCTCCATCTGAATTGGCCCGAAAACTCTCCTCGAATAGCTCGCGGAGTTGCTTCACAGGTGGTCTGGTTGCAGAATTAAGAACAGCTCCCTTGGAGGGGGACTTTTCCAGGTACAGCGGTTCTTGGAAGATCTTCTGATGGATTGGAGAATTGCCGTGGGATGGAGTATCTGGGTGGATAGAGACATTATTCATTAGCTCGTAATGTTATCAACTGGTAAACCCGAGTAAGTTTTGCGGGAAATTGTCTCACACTGAGATATTCTTACCACCACTGACGCTGAAAAATTCCTCACAATCCGAATCGAGCCATGGCTGGGAATCGAAGAACATGTCCTCCTTGACACCTGCATAGTTTTTAACAACTGACTTCAGTAAACGCGGAGATTCAGTAAGTTCGAAGAAAAAGGAAAAAAAAAAAACTTCATAACCATTGAAGTATACGAAAAGATGAGGCGAAAAATGCTAGCAGATGCCTAAAATGCAAGGGCCCTTAAACTGCTTTCTACACCATTTCCTCGCCGTGTTGAACCGACACAGTGAGCATCTAATGCCCTCTTTGATAGGAATGCAATGATAACACTCAGCATGGAATTTACGTGACCATTCCATTCCGATTCTTCCCTGCCGTCGTACTCGTAGGAAGCGTTTGGATTTGAGTATTATCTATATAGAGTTTATACACTTTATGTCTCATCGAGCACACTCCTAGGATAACAGAAGTTCAAATTCTTGTCCAACAGTCAAAGACATGAAGAATTACGAATTCTTCAATGAAACAAGCACATAGAAACTCGTTTTGATCCCTGAAAATCAAAGGAAGCACGAAACTGAATTAACTGGAAATTCTGGGAAGTTCCATCATACCCAGCTCAGAAACTGAACTCCGAATGCACACCGTCCTCCCCTTAATGTGCGGCTCGACCATCATGGAAGGCCGACCACCGGCCTTAGTCCCGACAGACAAATTGAACTCGAAGGCCGAGTTCTGTCCCTTGGATGCAGAGACACAATTGCCCATTGAAGGTCAAGTCAGTTGATTGATCTTCTGATTGTCAGCGTCCCGATCGATCACTGATGATCACTGCCCATATCAGCTCAGACTGAGCAAGCGAGAGAGGAGCAGTTAGTACAGAAGAGGAAAGTGAAGATTAAGGCAGAGTAAAACAATTTTGCTCCAGGACTATTGAGTGAATTGAATTGAATGCTTCAAGGAGATAAAAGGGCTGCCCACTTGTTCCCAACTGCCAGTCAGGAAGAGGAGTTTCATTGGGTTTCCACCTCATAAGAGCCAACAAATGATGATTAATCCAAGTTTAAATTGGATTTCACTCATTGAAAATAAGACCTTTCTAATGGATGAGATCTTATTTAACCAAAAAAAAAAAAAAGAGATCAAATCACTCGATCGAATTAAAGTTCTATGAAAGAGTCAATCCGTTAAGAGAGCAAAGCCAAATAGTGGCATTGACAGGGCGTGGGCCACGCTTGGCATGGTCCCGAGTCCTTGCTTATCAGCCGTTTAGGGATCCCAACTTCCCACTAAAGGCAACTATTGCTAAGAACAAGGAGGGATCTTCTTCTCTCGATTATGTATCCCCGCTTATTCTTTTGGTGCTTCTATGCCTTTGTCTCCAAACGAAGATAAATATATCTTTTTTGGCTTTACTCTATCGGAGGGAAAGGCCCCTTTTTCTCTCGATTGCTTTAAATTTATGGGATATATAAAATATTGATGAGATATAATTAATCTAAATTTAAACCAAATCAACTAATTACAAATAAAATTCTCGTGCAACAAATTTAGCCCAAACGATAAAAGGTTAGTGAGCATTTCCAGTTTTCAACGCTAAAACATGTTACGACAAGGTTGGCTTACCTAGATGTCTTGTGGTTCGAGTTGTCTCCCTCAATCTCTACCGTTTCTATGAGGCAAGTGTTCCGAATATGACAGGTCATGATCTATAGGAGGAAGATGGTTAAGCTGGATTTCCCGCTCGTCAATCACCACCTACCACCGCTATTTTGGCGAAAGATCTACCGGTAAGAATTAGTTGTCGATAATATGGTCGCGATTCAATTCTAGTCCAATATTTTTCATAACAGCTTAATCTCTCTTTTTTTTTCATAAAAATTTTAGTTGGGCGTATCAAGCCCCCATGTGCCACTTGTAACACATAATTGAACTAAATTCTCTTCCCTCAAACTTACAATTACACGAATTTCTAAAGAGTGATTCTCCAACAAAATCACCAGGCTGTACCGCATTCCTCAGTGAGAATATGGTGCCTCTTATGAGGTTACAGTCCACATTTATAATGGAAAAGTGCAGTAGAAATTGCAAAATTCATGCCAAGAATTTCGTTGGGTTGGTCGAATCCCACTAATGCACAATAAATTCCCACCAACGGCAAGTGGTGAATGGACGGTCGAGTTCTTCTGCGTTTTCATTACCAATCCGCAGCCAGCCTTATCTGTCTCCTTTGACTAGTAAAGTATTACATCTGTCATGCCCTTATTGGTTATTCTTCCTCTGGAGATCGGTTGGCCGCTACCATCATTGAGTATGATGCAGAATACGAAATCAAATTACCAATCGATTGCCCTCGCAGAATGGTAGGATTTGGATCCCCAACTCTCATCACGAAATACGTTCTCAGTGGCTGAACAGTGTTCCTTTCATATGTTACACCATAAGCAAGAAGCTCTATATTAGGGACCACATGGTGCAGCACTATTAGAGAATGGACTACGCACAGTTGACAGTACACGAGGTTTGGGGTACGATCTCATCAACTTTTAGGTTTGATGAGACATTATCATCTTCGTGCAATTACAGTTTGGAACCAACTTGGTTAGATTTACCATTCTTTTTGGTTTGTTGCCATGTGATATACAAATACATACAAGTATCCATGAATTCAGATTTGAGCCAAAATAATTAGTTAAAAAGGATAAAGGCTTCAATTTTGCGTTCGTAAGATTAGAATACAATGCAGAGAGAGAGAGAGCTTCGACAAATTCTTAAAAATTCAATTTTTTCTATTGTTGTCTAACAGGGCAATGACTACTATGGTGCATGGAGAAGGTATTTTATATCATGGTTGTGCCATGCCAACAATATGTCGTTTTTTTTAATTTAATAGTTGTTTTTATGATCTACTAATTCCTTTTTATGGATTATTTAATTTTCTTAATTTTTAATAATTAAAAAAAATTAATATCTATCCATTTTTTATTTGGTAATCATACCATAACGACATCCACATGATATGACCATTGCATAAGAGGTGGATGTATAGGACTAGCCTTAGCATCGAAGTAGCACTTTAAATTGGAATCATTTTGGTTATCGAAGCCACAAAATACTCCTACTCAAGCCATTTATGCGCCGCTAAACAAAGTGGTGAATGAAAGAGAGACAGCTGAACATCAGTCCAAATGCTCGAGCCGAAGTCAACTGTAAAGTGGGCAATCAGCTCAAGTTAAAACTTCTCTCGTGTGAGAAAAATAAGGGGATTCCGTGTAGCAGAATAATTCAATTCGGTCAACAATGGGTACTATGTTCAGAGTTCATCTTCGTGTGATCTTGCCGACATTATATGAGTAGCGTCCACTTATATAAAGATTCTGATTTTAGTGACTACAGTAGACAGTGAGCTAGTAGTTCAAGCTAATTCCCGTGTGACCTTTTTCCTGACTCTCACGACAACATTTACCAGTGCTTTCTTGTCTTGGAATTGTTGGGCGTTGGCCTAATCGGCTCTGGTGGACAGCGCTGAGCCTTTACGCTATGTCCCAAAGTTGATCCCCAGGACGGTCCAGGGAAGCACCTGGCATGGCAAACGACCGAGAGCAATTCACATTGAGCTAACAGGATAGCAGAATGCTGTAACATCAGGATGAATAAGAACTTCACAGTGAAGCGGCAATTGACACACACGCTCCATGTTAGTAAGTAGGCAAAGACTCCTACCGCTCCATGATCAAATAACACAGCTATTAAATCCTCTCTGATTATAGGATCGTGTCATGTTATTCTCGAAGAAATCAAGGAAGAATTATCAAAGTCCCTCTCAGGTTCTTCTCCTTGCTGCTTTTTTCATGCCATTGAGGATGAAGAAGAAGCAAAGAGCGAAAGCTCGGAAGTGCTGACTTATGGGCCTCCACTCTCTCTCTCCCTCTCGCTGTCTTGTAGAGCATCGAATTGGATTCTCTGGTTGACACCACAACTCAACCCAGAAAAGGAGACAAAGGTTCTCATCTCACAGCTGTTCTCTCTTCGTCTCCACTTCCCCATTTCAGAGGTTGATTTATTAAAGCTCTCTCCACAAATTCCGTTTCAGTCAGTAGGCTGAATTTATACGCATGTAGCAAACCCAGATCATGAGATTCGAGTCCGATTAACATGCCTGCATCTGAAAAGTTGCGTGGTAACAATCCGGCTCAAGTTCGAGGCATTCGTATGTTCTATGTTTTTGCCCCACCTCCTTCTGTCTTTGTCCGGCCATCTAGGCATTAGAAGCTGAGTGAGGGAACTGAAAGGAACTGATGCCTGAGTTCAATTGGC
Source organism: Sonneratia caseolaris (assembly GCA_900006705.1). NCBI lineage: Eukaryota > Viridiplantae > Streptophyta > Magnoliopsida > Myrtales > Lythraceae > Sonneratia > Sonneratia caseolaris. Next base: position 512,648 of record CXYZ01002310.1, read on the forward strand.
ATGGCTTAATTATTGTTTTTTTTTTGTTTCCTTAGCTGCGAGGTAAAATAAAAGGAGAGAGAGAAGAATTCGATACTTTGCTTCAGTGATTTAATGAAGATTTTCTTGTTGCGTGTTTTTGCTGTGGTACCTCATCTATCTCTATATCCGTAGGGGGTTTAATGTACGGACACATTTCTGTTGCCTCTCCTCTTTCCCAATCTGAAATCCTATGGATAGTGGACACGGTCTCTCTCTCGTTCTCTGTGGGGCTATGTTTTGTGTTTGTTTTTTGAATTGAATCTTAATGCCCTCTTTATATATATGTGTGTGTGTGTGTATAAATCTGAAGCTATCTCACATTAGAGTAATGGAGATGGACAGTGTTTATAAATTTGGTTTTGAAGCACACTTTCAGGTTATGCCAACATGCCGTCCCCGACAGCCCAGGCTCTGTGTTGGGTTTGCAGAAGTCTATCATGAGCTATGACAATACAAGATGCAAATATCGGGTGTTGGATCTATATCAGTACAGTATACATAGATAGATTCACACGATCTTAGACAATAAACGATAGTACCAAATCATACGGCTGTTGATAATTTGCATGTATGTCCTCTTTTAGGCGGTTTGTGCATGAGAATGGAGTCAACAGGTTGAAAAGCTCAGTCAGAGCTTTCCATATACTCAACTCCCCCTTTTTCACAAATTGAGACCTTGCAAGACATTTTCGCTTCTTTTTATTTACGGTAGAGATTGAAATTTATCTGCCAAATAGAGGGATTTCACCTAAATTGAGCTGTAAATGATCCTAATATGAGATAAAATGAGATGTGCACCATACCTAGTTTTTTTTAAAAAATCGTGTTTTTTTCTCTTTTTTTTGGTCTTAGGAATACCAGGAGATGGAAGATGTTTGTTCCGCTCTGTGGCTCATGGGGCATACATTAGAGCTGGGAAGCAATCTCCATCTGAAAGCCTTCAAAAGCAACTGGCGGATGAGCTCAGAGCCAGAGTATGAGTTTCTTATCAGACCTTATAATATGATGATGTATGTCTGCCTTCAAACTTTCGTGTTCTGCAGGAACCTTGAGCTCATAGATGTTAACTGACATAGAAAGTCGTAATCTAAGGCTTTGTGGGTATCTGTCAGTTGTGGTAAATGATGGGTAATATCTGATCAGCTTCGCACCGTTTGCATCCAGCACGGTTTTGTTCGTGTTCGAATCTTCTGAAAAAGAAATCTTGGGTGGCTTTGACAGGTGGCCGACGAATATGTCAAGAGGAGGGCGGAAACTGAATGGTACTCACATCAGATTCTCCTGGCGTGAAAATTTAGGTTCCTCCATTTCTCCTTGAACTGATCAATGCTCGTCTATCGTTAGGTTTCTTGAAGGAGATTTCGAAACATACGTGAGACAAATGCGACAACCACATATCTGGGGAGGAGAGCCCGAACTTCTTATGTGCTCCCATGTCCTACAGTGAGTCTGAATTCACTCTCAGTTATTCTTTGGAATCCGCATTCATCGTTTCTTATGTCCATACCAGGTTCCATCAATGTGGTTTTGTATGCAAATGCATGTAGAAATTACAGTAGGAGCTCGACTTTCGGTTTTCTTCCTGTCCAATGATCAACTGATAGAGATTCTTTTCCCTGCCGAACCTCTACAAGATCACCTTGGTGGATCTTTTCCCTATCCCAACAGAATGCGCCTGAATTTGTTGCTACCCATAATATATGTACCAGAAAGCGCAGGTTCAGTTTGCTGTCTAAATCCTTTTGATGTTTTCCACTCCAAGGATTCCCATCACAGTCTACATGAAGGACAGAAATGGTAGTACCCTCAAGGTACTTGCTGAATACGGTCGAGAATATGGTCCAGAAAACCCCATTCAAGTCCTCTACGATGGACACGGACACTATGACGCCTTGCTTAGTCCAACCAGCAGCAACCTGTGAGTGATTTTTGCCTCTAATGGTCAATTCATGAAGACACTTTCACACTCTTGCCTTTATCTAGCCACTCTCTACTCGAAGTCCTGTTGATGAATGAATCTGCTGATCTGTGCATGATGTTAGATGTGGACGATACCACTACTATAGTAATAATCCCGACCTTCTTCAATGAACAGATACAAGAAAAGATGAACGCAGGTATCAGCCGAGCGTCTCAGATTCGGATATGGAATCAACTCCCATCCTCGTGTTAAGAACATGAACTCAGACATTATCTAATCTGAGCTGAATACCACTACTCAGACATTCATCCGCTGCCTGTATTGGATTCAACTGTCCTGCCCCCAACAATAAAGTCAATCTTAAGTGACTAACCTCCTGGGATCCGTCTAGCATCCCGCCCTCCTTGGCTTGAGAAGCCGGCTTTCATACTGCAAGGGCCACCAAGCTTCTAAAGATGAACGCAGGTATCAGCCGAGCGTCTCAGATTCGGATATGGAATCAACTCCCATCCTCGTGCTAAGAACATGAACTCAGACATTATCTAATCTGAGCTGAATACCACTGCTCAGACATTCCTCCGCCGCCTGTATTGGATTCAACTGTCCTGCCCCCAACAATAAAGTCAATCTTAAGTGACTAACCCTCCTGGGATCCGTCTAGCATCCCGCCCTCCTTGGCTTGAGAAGCCGGCTTTCATACTGCAAGGGCCACCAAGCTTCTAAAAATTCTAACTAGGACTTGATGGACCTCCGCTAAGAACAGAGGTCCCTCCAAAAACTTGCGTATGCCACTCAAAGCTGCGCGCACACGGTATTCTTTAGTAAAAGGCGAAAGAATAGTTCGCTCTGTGCTCACAGCGTGGCTCCGTGAATTAGAACCCGGACCGAGGTTTCCATTTTATCAGCTCTACGACAACCTCCATCTCCACGAGCTGCTCGATGTGGGACAGAGGAAAACTCAGTCCCCCTCGCAGGTGGATGGAAGCCACGCGCCTCACTTCCTCCGATGCAGCAATCTAGATCGCGGGAGTCCATTACTTAGGATATTATAGTGAAAACCATACAATGCTTAAATTACATATAAATTGTTGAAGATCAGAGAGCGGTCTCTTGAAGTTCCCCTCTGCGTCGGATTAAATGTCTATTTAGTGATCTGATGAGGTGGACTCATCACATTCGGGTCATGGTCCCACATCCGCACCATTTTTGGTCGACCTCGGATTGCTTCGAGGCTGTGGCTACAAAAAAAGTCGAATCTAAGCGTAGTAGCCCCGATCGACTGTCCAAACCTTAAGTAAACATAGGAATTGGATATGAAGAAAAGGAGAAAGAAGAGATGATGGCCCGAGGAGAGAGCTTGTACTTGAGCATGGGGAGGGCGAATTCTCTCATCCTCTTTACCCGTAGGCGTATATGTGGAGTTTAGGTCGGACGATCCGGATAAGGAAGCCGGGTCGGGTAGGCCGAAAGGCAGGTTGGGCTCGGAGGCCCATGAGTGTTGTCCATGTCAGGATCTAACCGTACTTGATGGTCGTCTTGGTCTGATTGGGCAATCTCATATCTAAAATGTTTTTAGAAGTAGATCTAAATCGAATAACAACTATTTTGGAGCCCGTAATTGATTTGCGTTGGAATATATGATCACATTATGAGTCTGAAATATTCCTATTGAAATCAAGTTGGATATAGGATTCGATGTTTAATTAATTGAATTTAAAATGTGCTAAAATGCTAATAAAAATGGTATTTATTTAAAATTTTTTGTCACTTATTTAATTCTTTTCTTCCCTTCCGATTTCTTATTTCTTATTTTTCTTGAAACAAAATAAAAATCATATAAATGCACGTAATACTCTTGAGCATCAGATCTATCTTAAGATGCATCCTAGAAAATAAAAATAAAAAGCCACAAACATTATATTAATTTATTTTTGGGTTAATATATTAATTATTTTCATTTAGAACTGTTAACTGTAGCAAAAGTACCCAAAGAACGCATTTTTCCATTAGGATAAGTTGTCGTGTTATGAAATTACTGTATTTGCAATGATTTAAAGTAACTGGAAGAAGGCCCGCAACTATGATATTTGTCCAGAAAAAGGGCCAATTTTTGTTTAGATAGATAAAATATTAGTAAAATATTAATGAATTAAATGTAATATTATTATTTTAATATAAAAAATCTGATGCATTACTATCATATGAGTATTTTACTGATATCATTACATTAATATTAGTACAATTTAACGGTCAATTATGATAATAATTAAAGTGAATTGTGCAAATAAAATTTTAGAAATAAATTGATGATTTTAAAAGTTTTAGAGGTAAGGTTAGAAAAATCTCCTTTTATACTTTTTTTCCCCTTTTTTCTTTATAATTGTGAGTTTATTCTTATCCATTTAAGGGACTTTCATGAGCTTACCGGTTTGAATAAATTGGTACACGCGTTCATCGAACATGAAGCTCGCATGCTAACCCCAAAAATACGCGCATGAAAAGGGCAAAACTTTTCTCTTGTCACGTCTCGTTTGGTCAAAATGGGCCGGAATGGCTTACGCACATCTCAACTAATGCACCATTGAGAGCTGAGTTAAAAAAGGAGGAAGAAACAGGAAGCCGAGTTATTCCTAATAACGGTCATGCAAGAATTGCCATTTGCTTGTCCCATAATGCCACCACTGGTATACAATATTTTAATAACTGATTTGATTTAATACTCATTCAATTTAAATAATATTTCGAATTCAAATTTTATAAATAAAAGAAAAGGAATTGCAAACTTGGATATGTGATAAATGGAATGCTCAAGTTAGCTATTAATTACATGGTGTTTGGTGAGTGAGAGGCGAGACATTTCCATGGATCATCCAAGCTTTTGGCTGTTCAGGTGAATCTGGGCAGCTTATATCCGATCAAGTTCTTACGCGCAAGAGCCAAGAGGCCTTTGATTTAAATAATCCAATTCATTTATGGGTATCACCTCAGCCATCTTCTCACTTCAGAGCTAAGTGGCACCGTACAGCAATTGTGGATATTATCATGCACCTATTGCTGGTATCGAGCATTCCAATGGGGAGAGCATAAACCAGAGATTGACCTCCCTCAAGCTTCTTTCTTCCTTGCTTGCCTGAGCGGTTTGGATTTTGAATCACGACATTACCAAAAGCTAAAGCATGTCTGCATCTTATTCTCCTCTTTTATTAATTAATAATTACCCAAATTCTCCATGAAAAGCTTGTGGCAGGGGAGAAGGAAGTCCATTGGGGAAAAACAACTTGTATCTTTAAGCATGATATCTGTCCTCGTAGATACAATGTTCTGTAGGGACATAGTCCATACACACAGTGTGGTTCAAAGTATCGCCATGATCTTCGCCGATTGAGCAGGAACCCTCCGCCTTTTTCTAGAAAGAACAATCATTAGTCAGGGGAGGTTCCTTCTAATTTCAAAAATGGCGATTCCCTCGAATAGGGAAAGATAAAAGTGATAGTGGCTTCGTATATACTATATATTGCGTCTTCTTGCTCCTATCGCAGATTACTCTGCAGAAGAGTTGCAGATAAAAGAGGACAGAACGAGGACCTACATACCGGTAAACATCAATCACAATTCAGCAGGGATCAAGTGTTCCTCTAAATCATACTTCCAGGAGAAAAAAAGGAATAAATCTCACCTGGGTCAGCTTCATGACCTCGCTTCACCTCCAAGAATAAGCTGAACTGGAGCTCGAACCTCCCTCATCTATGGCGGATCCCACCCCAGCAGCAGCACCTGAGGAACAGATATCCGTGCAGTCACCTCTCCTTCTCCCTCCCGCGACCCTGAACAACCACTGCCATCGGCAGCAGCAGAGACGAGATGGGATCCAAGAGGACGGAGACATCCAGCTCGATCAGACACTGCAGAAACTTGAAACATTCCTGTCGCTCCTCGGCTTCAACCAGTCCACGGTGCTCAGCTTCGTGCTAAGCTGGACGGCCTTTGTACTCATCGGGGTCGTGCTTCCAGTGATCGTGCTTGAACTGTCTGACTGCTCCGACTGCGAGAATTATCAGATTAAGAACTTTGAGCTCAACATTGTGGCCTCGCAGGCGAGTCTTGCGTCAGTCTCTCTGCTCTGCCTTTCGCATAATCTGAGAAAGTATGGGATTAAGAAGTTCCTCTTCGTTGATCGGTACAGCGGGCAGATGTCCCGCTTCCATGACCAGTACATTAAGCAGATTAAGGTTAGTAGTTTTCTAGGCTTCTCAGGTAGGTGTCCCGTTGATTCTTATATAGAAAAAGTAAGTTCTTTTTCACTTGGCTAACTCGGAAGCCGAAATTTCCTGGGCTGCTGAATTGTATATTCAGGTTAATCTTGATTTGATGGTTGGTGTACTCATTAGGGAAGTCAGCGATCAAGCAATTCAAGTAATATAATCCGCAGGCTTGAGAAATCAAGCATTTTGGAAATTTATCAATTCATTCATTGATTCGTACATGAATCGGGGTTGTGGTATTAGAGGAGTTGGTTTGTCTTAATTTATGGCCTCTGTTTATCTGTAGGATTCTCTGTGTCTTTAAACCTCTATTATCCCAAACAATGGAAGTTCTAAGGATCAAGAGTCAAGACCTAGCACTAGCAAATAGAAATGAATTCTCTTCTCTTGTGAGATTTCTGAATGGATCCACTTCTCATCTGGGATTGCGACAGGGCTCTGTGCGCCTGCTGGTAATGTGGTCCCTGCCGTGCTTCCTTCTCAAGACTCTGCGTGAGATCAGGCGGATGGTGTACTTCCAGCGAGAATCGTGGTGGCTATCCCTTTATGTATTGCTGGTGCTGATTATCTCGTGGACTTATGTTAGCACGATCTACCTCTCCGCTAGCATCCTCTTCAATTTAGTGTGCAACCTGCAAGTTATACACTTTGAAGATTATGGAAAGCTCTTGGAGAGGGAGAGTGACGTCTTGCTTTTTATAGAAGAGCACATCCGTCTTCGTTACTACCTTTCTAAGATAAGCCACAGGTTCAGGATCTTCCTCCTCCTGCAGTTCTTCATCGTCACAGCGAGTCAGTTTGTTACTCTGTTCCAGACAACGGGTTACAGTGGAATCATCACCATCCTCAACGGGGGCGACTTTGCGGTGAGTCTATTGCCTACTCTTTTGGTAATTTCGTATTCGGAGAAGAGTTTCCGTTCTTCCATAGAAAGAACCTCAATTTGCTTGTTCTTTCTGGCCAGGAAAATGAGAAATAAAAAACAACATTAATTTCCACAGGGAACCGCCATTCAGTCTTTTCCTGCTTGCCCATGTTGCAAACAGAGATTATAATGAAGAACAAGTGATCGTAAGGAACATAAATTGGGAGAATCCCTATGCTTGCCAGAATCGAAGAAGCTCAGTAATCTGCGTTCTTTGGTGAATTACGATATTTCACTATTGAAGTTGCGCCGCCCTCTTTGTCCTATGTTCTTCGTCCTCTCAGGTCTCTACGATTGTGCAAGTGGTTGGGATTATTCTCTGCCTGCACGCGGCCACAAAGATCTCGCACAGGGCACAGGGCATTGCTGCACTTGCAAGCAGGTGGCATGCATTAATGACCTGCGGTTCCTCATCTCCCGAAGGATCAGCGCCGAGGCCTCCAAGCAACGTGGGAAACTCGGACCCACCTTGTCCCTTAAATTCCCTCGATGTTGATTACCCAGAGAGTGATTTGGAGTCGTTGGAGTACATCCCTACCAGCTGCCAGCTCGCTGCTTACACGTCGACATATCAAAAGAGGCAAGCTTTTGGTATGTATGAAGCTTAACTTCCTCAGGTTCCAAGATATATTATCATATCGTGCTCTACCTCTTCGCTTTTGGATGTTCTTCTTTTGAAATCTTTGGATTGTTATTCGTCAATCTTCGGGATCAATCCGGAGTCCTCCTCAGGGGCTTCACTTTTCACATCTTTGCTGATCTTGGAGTTTTTCATTTTTCGGGCGTGCAGTGGCTTATTTACAGACAAACCCGGGGGGGATTACTATATTCGGGTGGACAGTGGATAGGGCTCTCATCAACACAATCTTCTTCATCGAACTCTCCCTAGTCACCTTTGTGCTCGGAAAGACCATTGCTGTGTCCTCACCATGACCGTTTCGCTTCATCAGCTGATGGTGCGCCTCATAGAATGGCCCAGGTAAAGACCCGACAGTTTCCTACTGAAAGAAAGGATTGGACAGTTGCCGCAGCAAGCCTCTTAAGGGGTTCCTAACGTAACTACAGCAGCAAACCACGAAAGTTCTCACCCTGCCTCTCCTCGACTTAGTTCAGTGAGAATCGAAGGTTCCTAATGCGACAGACTAGGGAGGACTTCTGTTGTATCAACAGCTATCGCTACCTCGCGAACCTGAGGTGGTCTTCTTTCTCCGCCTCACTTGCCCTGCCGGCTTCAGCTGGAGACACAGTTTCGAATGTTGAAAAGGGGAATCATCAATATATAAATGACTCGTTTTCACTTTACTTAACCGTTCACAATACATTTATTGGATAGAACGTCGTAACTTTGATATGGTAAGAGTTGCATACTAAGGCTGCAGACCCAGGATAAACCTGGCGGCTGGCACTTCACGCTTCTATTGCCTACAGTATGCCTCTTCGATCCTATTACAGGAGTTGTAAACCAATTGGTCACGAGTGCCGCCAGAGCTGCATGGTCTGCAATGAACCGGGTGCTTTACTCTTCCAATTCCTAGAATATGGGCATTATGAGACCAAACTTGTTTCAGTCTAACAAGAACCAAGGTCTCAGGCATAACTTTTAGGCACTTATGTAAGATCGGATACCAAATAGGGGTTGCCGACATTTCCATCCGAGAAGGCCTTTTTTTTCCGGTGATCGAGGTGCAGTCAAAGGTTCACATGAAGGAACCTGCCAGTTGGATAGACTGATTTCTTGGATTTGCTAGTTACATCGACTATGACACATGCTCAACAAAGAGCTAAACCAGGTGTTAATGAAACTGCAACTCCGACTATCCATTAGGCACATCAGAGTCTTGTCCCAGTAAACAAAGACAGAATCAGAGAGGAAAAGCTAAGAAGAAGATGCAAAGAAAGCATCCCAGGTTTCTGTCCTAACCCCAAGATACACAATAAGTGAAGATGAAGCAGTTGCAACAGAGGGATTAAAGAAGACAGCAACTGATCTTCGTATGCTGACCAAATTTAAACAGTTTCCAACGTCCATCGAGCCTGCTCTGAACAATCCCCCTTTTGCAAGATTATCGCCAAATGCCAGTCTAATCATAAAAAGCCAATACTCCATTTAGTCATGTTCATATCCTATTCCATCCATTTTGAATTCTCAGTTCAGTCCCCCTGCTCCGCTTGCCGCATTTCCCCACAAAAAAGAGGGAAGAAGAAACTTGAAACAAAAGGCCAAAACAAGCCTCCTAGAGTTAAAACCTCTAAATAGTAAATGTGAATAGAAACTCGAAAAGGGAGCAGAACATCCTTTGTCCAGAAGAAGATTCAGGATAGGATTTTTGCGAGGATGAATAGCCTTCATAGCTCAATGCAAACTAATCTGAAACTGGTACTTGAACATACCACAGCTCAGCAACGACCACAGGATGCAAAAAAATTAGGAGCATATGAGAGGAAAGAAAAAAAAAGGAAAGGCGTGATAAATAGGATAAGTCTTAGTCCTAGAACTCTGCTTTCTTAACTACAGAGTCTCTGCATGCCAAAAACGCATCAGCATTTTATGTTTTTTTTTCCGTGAATGATACTTTCTAAATAGTTTTCAGCAGGGAACTCGTACTCTTCACTATAACGTCATAGTGAGACAAAATACCAGTAGGAGATTCTGTTCTAATTTCTTCCCAGATTCAAATATTTCATCAAATTAGCAAAACACTAGCAAGAGATAGACCAAAAAGCCAGTCTCCGAACAGTTTGAAAAGCCAGTCAAGAAAGACAAGCAGAGAGTTTTGTCCAGTCATGAAAGACAATTTCTTCTCATGGTTCAAATACAGCTGCAGATGAACCAGTACAAACTTTAAAGCCACACAAAGTATCTCTTCATGTCATCTCTTGGCTAGAAAAGCTTACATGAAAAAGGACAGCAAATTCATATCTTGCTTCCTATGGAATGGTATAAGCATAGACTATAACTCAGAATATGAGACTCGGAGAAAGGGCTTACCGTGGCTGTTGAGACAGATAGCGCCTTGCCACCCTCAGAGAGCCATTTTTTCCCCACTGTTATGAGATATGTATCAAGCCAAAAACATTGATATGTTACTGCACAGTCGGAACTGACGTAGCAGCACAGCTTTCATTATCGAGAGATCAATTCAGGAGAAAGGAACTAACAATCTCTCCGGCAGAAGAGTGGCCTATCTCAGCCTCAGAAGAAGCAAAAGTCACTATGGCCTCAAACTGATAATTTATTTACATTGCTCTATAGGACCGCCATATTGATATGCTTCATTCTTTAGTTCACCAGCTGATATTATGTAATCTTCCTCTTTTCCATATTCAGTCATCTGCAATAACCGAAAGCATCTACATACCTTAAAACCCTTTGCTGATCATGCACGACCATGTACATTCACTCTTTCCTTCCATCATTTCCATTTCTCAAAATTATGCATTTGAAAAAGCAATAACTAAATGAAGGCCAGAAAACCTTGAACTAAGGAAGAAAAAATGCACTCTCAATATGAGCCAATCAAGAACCTCTAACTTGGAAATCTTCACAAATACATCATTTGGACTAAATTCCTATTTTTTCTGGAGCAATATTAAATTAACAAGCACAATTCTTTCAGTCATAAGGATACTGGATAAAATGCTAGTGTTTTTTTTCCATCTTCATGTACCATGACATTCCCAGACAAATGCAGCTCCCCTACTTTGGATTTTAAGGGGAACAAAATCGAAGAATAAGGACTCTGCTTATTTTCAGGATTACTAGTACCATATAGTCCAATAAACTTGTTATGCATCAAGAATAAAGATCATGATAATAATATGAATGTCCAGAGCACATCGGACCTTCCTTGGATTCCTCAAGCAAGAGAAATAAATCATGATTTAGAACATTTCACCACCAGATTAATACTGACTGTTAGATATGTATGGACATGTGTCAGCAATGACACTAGTTCAACATAAATATAGTTTAGAACAGCCAGAGAAGAGAAATTTGACAGCAAAACGTCATCTGCAGTTTTAGCACCCCTCAACTTCATAAAATTCTATGCCTTCTTTACTTTTGGGTCTTCCAAGAATTACATGTGTTGAAGACAAAAGAAGTGAACAATTTTTTGCTGGAAGATATAATGGAGAAGTTTATGGAAAATATTAGCATGGAATGAAAAAGAGTGATGCTACAAAACATACTGTATTTTGACTCTACATGGCAAATAACCTTGGAAAATGTATATATTTTGACATAGAGGGTATCCAGGTGGTTCAGATATAAATAGTCATAGTTAAGGAAATCCATCCCAAAATTCATTACTTCCAGAATTTCATCTGAAAAATGTGACAGCCATAATTGATTAACGGATAGTAAACCAACTTTAATATAGTACCTCTAGGTGAGCCTGAAGGGACAACTAATGGAAGTTTATATTGCTGAGTTGCAGGTAACCTCCTCAACCTACATGCATAGGTACTGCAGTGACAGGTGGAGACAGATGTCAAAAAAAATTGACTGGAGCTGGGAACGTGAAATACTTGATCGAACAAGGATTTATTCATTTCAGTTAGAGATTCCAAAATGGAGGGGAAGAAAATAAGAGGCGATCAATTGGTTGTCATGACTCATGACATCATTTTACAAGTTTTCTGCCCGTCAATCAGAAGCAAACGTATGCTTCAAAGAGCACATGCTTGTCACCCCAAACAGAAAACAACTAAGATAACTAAGCACCTCAATATTACCACAAGGACCTTAGTGTTAAGAGTTTGCTTAAAAGAGATATCCGCAGCAATGATTCAATGATGCTTGTTTTACAGAGTCATAATTACTGTCACTCAGCCATTAGATCATTACAGCAGGAATGACCAATTTCAGATGTGGTTCAGCAAAGTAGCTTCTTCAAAGAAAGGAAAAGGAAAAAAAAAGGTCTTATATCAAGGTAAGAAAAAAGCCCCAAAACTCATTGCAATTTCATAAATAAATTGAATAAATCTTGGAGCAAGGACCTCCCTCAACATAAAAGGAGAACATAAAAAGTGTTAGCTTATTTACATTTTTTAAATACACCTATCAAGAGACAGTTGTCAGTCTGAAAGATGCTGATCAAAAGAGGATAGACTGGAAATGGATTTTTCCTCATCATGCACCAGTAACTCGACACATACTGTTGTGAGCAGAGTTCTTAGATATTCACTTCTTCAAATCGACGAAGTTCACACATTGAACGGAATATAAACTTCACCCTGAGACAATACTCATATGGTGAGTTGGTAAATTACCTTACATTTGTATGGTACCATCATTTTCTTGTCAATGTAATGACGAGAGCCTGCCTCCACTTCATACCACCAGCTATGGCAAACACAATGTGAACATTAAAAAAATGGAAACAAAACAAATGAAACCAGTCCAATAGTCACCAATTTTAAAGATAAAGGTCACAAGGTACAATTAACAATATCATACATACACAAGTTCCAGCCCAAAAGGGACATTTCCTTCGAAAGTTCAAAAACCAAAAGTCATCATGCCACACCTTGCAGTGCAAGCAGTATCTGCAGCCGCATTTCTATTTGACCAAAGCTTCTCAGCAAGATAAATCTGGAACAGGTTTCTTTGATTTGTGGAGCCAAATAAAAAATTTTCCCCAAATCATCAGCAGTGCCTGCTAAAGAAATAACTGAGATTGATCCTCTGACAAACAATGTCCCAACTCCCTTTTGATGCATATCTCTCACCTCAACCTTGTGAATTTTTAAGTTCTAGAGAAGCTGGTGGCCACATTTACAAATTCTTCTAACCAAACAGGCCTCCACCTCCTAGTTCTCCTCGCAACTCCTTCTTCCGTAGCTCCTCCAAAGGATCTGGACTCTTCATGACTCGCCTCATACGCCTAACACCAGGAAGTAACAATGCACAGTAGGTAAACAACTATAATTTGCCCTTATTAACAGGCAAAACATAATTTTTATCCACAAAAACTGAAATACCTGTCTTGAGCATGTTGAGCAGGGAATGTGGGCATGAAATCCTTTGACTTGGGAAGGGGAACTTCCCGAAACCATTCATGATCAAGAGCAGCCTCCGCTGTTATCCTCTACATATTCAGAGTCAACCTCATGAATCAATTAACAAGAAACTAGTATACAAGATGATACTCCAGCATGCATTTGCGTTACCTTCTCAGGGTCATAGGTCAATAGTTTGTTCAACAAGTCAAAGCCAGCATCAGAGAGAACAGGAGATCCCGTGAAAGATGTGGGCGGAAATTTTTTACGCAACAAGTTATACCTGTAAAGAAAATAAATGTCTAGTCAAACAAAAATATGAATTCTGTAATATGAACTGGAACTGTCACCACGAAGGCCAGAAACCAAGACCAGAATCACCCAAAGCTGGAAGCCTGGGAAAACAGTATCAATGAAAAGAAAATATTAATGCCCTGTAAATTAAGCCAAATAAGCTAATTGAAAAATTAAGTACTTACTGGTGCTTCACAAAGTTGACCTTGACACCAGGCAGCTTCGAAAAACCAGGCCAAATAGTCTCATTTGGAGTGCCAAGAGTTTTGAAAATCTGCAAAATTAAATTGAAGAACATTGAAACAAGAGATCACTTTAACTAGTGCTTAGGAACAAGAAAGACAGCTTGGAGTTTTTTTCCCTTTTTTTTGGGGTGGGGGTAGAGTGGTGGTGGGGGAGGGGGGTGGTGTTGTGGCATACACATAGGCATCACAGCAGAGTACCTTGTCAAGCTGATCAAATTCACTTTTTCCATTAAAAAGTGGTTCTTTTGATAAGAGTTCGGCCATAATACAGCCAAGAGACCACATGTCAATGGCTGTTGAGTATTGTTTTGCCCCCAAAAGAAGTTCAGGAGCCCTGCAAAAATATAGGACAGTATAAGTTAAGAGTCACATTCACAAGATCAAAATAAGAGAAGCCTCAAAGTCAAACCAATAAAAACAGAGAAAGGACAGCAACAAATGTTGTGAAATGTCCATGTGATCATGACTTCAAGCAAGAAAAAGCAACTGCAATTAGAGTGAATTGGAGCCTCCCCACATTTACTTACCTTAGAATAAGTCATAAGAACAAAAGTGAGACAAAGACGAGTTAAACAAAGGAATACATACCTACCACCAATCAAAAGAAACAAAAATCTCTAAAAGAAATTAAAGACATCATGCATCTTCTCAACATCAATGCTTCAAAATGCAGAAAAAAAAGGGAAAACCAGACATAGAAAAGTTCAAAGTACACTTCACCAAATAGAGTGAGGGTAAAGAAAAGAAACTACAAAATGTTATGCACAAAGACCAAACAAGAAATAGTTAGCCAGTTAGAGGAGTACCATAAAAAGACAACAAATGGATACCTGTACCAAAGAGTCACCACCAAGTGAGTATAGGGTTTCAGGGGGCTCCCATATTGCCTCGCCAATCCAAAGTCGCATATTTTCAGCTCACCTCTATTATTCAAAAGCAAATTGGACGTTTTTAAATCCCGATGAAGCACCCAGTTGTCATGAAGATACTTTACACCCTCCAACAGCTGTAACATGAGGCATTTAACTTCACTCTGACTGAATGGCTGCTTCATTGACTCCATTAGCCCCTTAAGGTCATGTTCCATGTATTCCATCACCATGAAAATACTATCAAGATTGCTCCCCACCACAACTTCCTTCACATCTACAATTGATGGGTGATGAAATGAAAGAAGAATGTTTATTTCTCTCAGAGAAGTCAAAGGAAATCCTTCCCTCTCCTTTTCCATCTTCACCTTCTTCAATGCTACAACATCTCCTGTCTTTTTATCCCGGGCTCTATACACTACACCATAAGTACCTTCATCTATCTTGTTAAGTCTCTCAAACTCATCAACACTTCGACATCCCTGAAGCATATTTACACTCCTTTGTGGTGGGCCAGCGGGTTCTGGTGTGCCATGAAAGTCACCATCACCCTCAGATTCTGTACCAGTCGAGTTCCCCATTACCTTGTTTTCCCGATCCCCATCAACATCCATGTATTCATTCTTATCTGAATCATGGCCAGAAAAATGATCATCACTGGAAGACCTAAGATGGGAAACTCTTTCTTCGGACTCAGACGATCTTGCTCTAGCTACATGAGAATTATCTCTTTTAAGCTCCCCAAGCTCTGCAGCGACTGACTTCCCACGTCTTTTTCTGGTCCCTGGCCGGTCAGGAAATGGAGCATTTTTAGTTCTTTTAGGCACTTCCTCATCCTCTATAATCTCCCCCTCATCAATTGGGGAGCCATTACCAGCTGCCCATCTAGAAGATGATATGTTATGAGTTGGCACATAGTCTTCATCTTCTAACTGCTCTGCATCCTGACTATTACCCCAACGATCCTTATCAACAGGTGAGGCAAGCATACTAGACAATCCAGCTGGCAACTCCAACCCAGCTTTGCCACCCGGATTTGCAGGCATATCCTTATTTTCAGGCAAAGACTTCTGGGGATGGCCTTCATCATCTTTAACAGGACATTCCTGGGTACCCCCATTATTACCAGAAACCAGCTTATCTTTTGGTGGTGGAGGAGGAGGAGGAGGAGGAGGAGGAGGAGGAAGGGTTGCAACTCTGGTCACAGCTGTTTTCTTCGAAGATTTAAGTGCTCCATCATCATCCCTATCCCATATTATAGGAGAGAATTTCCTTTTCTTCTCCACTGCTGGAGACTGGACTCCTTTCTCTGCTAATGGTCCCGAAACTTCACTATCTTTGACCTGCGACTCAGACTCAATAGCCTCCTCAGATCCACTTTCACTTGACAACTCACCTGGCTCTTTATCCACCATCCTAACTGGTACAACAGGTTGCCTAGGCCTACTATTAGTGGCACCATCACTGCCTCCACTAGTCCCTGAGTCACTTCTACTAGAAGTGGACCCGAATCTGCCATTTGCCACTTCCCTCTCTTTAATATCCTTCTGCCTAACTCTAGCCCTATCTCTATCTCTAACATCACGAATTCGACCTCGTCCAGGATCACGACCGTCCCTCGTAATCCGCTCATACTCCTCTCTGGAGTAGGCAAGATCCTGCCTTGATGCATTTACATTGGATTCACGATCTCTAAATTCGTTGTCACGATATCCCCCATGTCTCCCAGCTGCCATTAATAAACCCAACAAATACAGAACTCACACGGCACTAAACCGCGCTTCAATTCCAAGCCAGAAGGACAGGGCAACTCTAAACCCACAGAAAATTTTGCAGATTATTTTTTCTTGTTGAAACACACGGTCTGCAAAATTCAATCCCCGAACCTGATAAAAATAAAAGCCCGAATACAACAACAGAAAGAGCTCAAACAATTCAGGGGCGACAAGGAATAGAAAAATTCCCACTCCTCTCTATGAATCCTGAAATCCTCTCGAAGAGTTCATTAGCGAAATCGAGAGCAAAACCCTAGAAATCAAGCCCAGAGAACGATGGGGCGAGCCCTAGAAGTTGAGTTAAGTAGCGAGCGATCTCGATCTATGGAAGGAATCGAGAGGCGAACCGGGGCCTTACCGATAATGAGGCGGAGGATTCGGGAGGAGAGATATAACGGCGGTGATCGCTGCTTCGAGAGAGAAATCCCCCAATCTATCGAGACAGCGAGGGAGAGAGAGAGAGAGAGAGAGAGAGAGAGGGGGAGGTGCAGGATTGGCAGATGGGTCCTTAATAATGGGCTGCTCTCGCACTGTCGGAGATTATCTTGATAACAAGTGGGACTATTGGGCCGTACAAATTCCAATTTCCAACATGTCGTGGTCGTTCCTTCGTAATCTTGAGCTTATTGGTAAGCAATCGGAACGGGACAACCAGATGATTTACGGCCACAGGATTGGATTATCAGTAGGCTACTAATAAACCTTTGCCCACCACCGGTGTCGTAAGCATCTCGGCAGTAGTTTTACACTTTTGATCGGATACAAAGAAAACATAATTCTTGTAAAATGAATGAGATCTAATGAAATTTACCGAATATTTAAGCATCCAAGCATGAAATGTGAAAACGTGGTCAGAGAAGCAAAACGACCTTTATCGGAATAGTGAAAAGTCGAGAATCAGAACGTTGCGAAGCCAATCCTCCCCCCATAAACTTGCAGACCCACACCTGTTCAGCGCAATTTGTCCAATCTGCATATATCGTCGCATCGTCCAACAGAAAATGACCACCGATCTTCAGGAGACGATTGTCATGGCCAAGCAATGAATGATTGGGGGCTAATTTGACTCCCGATCGGTAACATCACCGTCTACACGACATGAAACAAGCAGAGTTGATTCAGATAGAGGGAAGGAATAGCAGAGAGTGTTATTTTTTCTGATTGATGCATGAGCCAGCCGGGCAAGTGATCTCAGCTCGACGTCGATGCCGATGATGTGAGTCAGATGACAAGTTCAAAATTTGAGAAAATACCAGAGAGAAGAAGTGAGAAGGTTACTTTGCATTCTTATTGACCTTTTTTCATATATTATTTTTTTCTAAATTTCCATAAAAACAATTCTTTATGTAAATTTAATCCGAATACAAAATGCATTTTATTTTTGTATTCACTTAAAAAGGAAACTTGCTCCCATTTTTATGCAGGGATATTATCACTAGATTGAGCTTGTATACATACATATATATATATATATATATATATGAAAATTGATTTGGCAAAAGCTTTTTTGACATATTGGAATGGAGTTTTACAGAAAAAGTCTTGTTGGGTGTTGGTTTTCATCAAATTTTTACTACTGAATGGATTTTACCATGCATAACGACACATCCATGCTCGATCCTTATAAATGGCTCACCTCATCGGCATTTTAATCTAAGTAGAGGACTAAGGCAAGAAGATCCCATGTCTCCATACTTGTCCATACTCGCAACATAGGTGTTGTTCAGACTTTTGATAATGGCCGAGAATATTAGAGAGATCAGATGAGTACAAATTAGCAGAAGAGGGCTGAGGTTGAGACACCTTATGTTTGTTGATGATGTTCGAATTATGTTGAGAGTGACAAAAATTGAGATTATAAACTGTGAAAGACTTTTTACATAAATTTTGTGACTGGAGTGGTAAAAAAATAAAATTTTAAAAATTAGGAATTTTCCTTCCAAAAAACACTCCAAATATTAAGAGGGAGGTCAAACAAATTTTAGGGTTCAAAAATCTGAAAAAAGTCCTCACTCATTTGGGGGATCCACTCATCCTAAACAAGGAAAAATATGCCCCTTTTAATTACGTACATATTGGACAAGATAGAAGGCAAAATTTGCAGCATGGAAGATAAGAACATCATCTTGGGGAAGGAAAACTACTTTGGTGACCCTCATGCTCAACTCCATACCCTTATACAGCATGTCACTCTTCAAGTTACCAATTTCTATTTGCAATAGTATTGATGGGCTAGCTGTGAGATTTTAGTGGGAACATAGCCAAGACTCTGCTTAGTTTTACACACCAACTAGTTGGAATAATATATGTCAACTAAAACAACATAGGAGATTAGGATTTAGGTTAGCTTCTGAAGCAAAGAGAGCTGTGTTGTCAAAAACAATATGGTCAGTGTCTACAAAACATGATAGTTTAGTGGCTAAATTCACTGAGTTAAAGCATGGAAATGTGTTTTAAAAATATAGATAATATACATATATATACACACACAAAAACGGTCTCATATGCGTGGAGAGGAATGAGAGAGTGCAAGGAGCCCACTAGAAGATGGCCAATTAAATTGATAAGGAGAGGATTTAGTACACTGATATGGAGTAAGCCACGAATGATAGGACTAGAGGGTCACTTGCTTACTCTTGCTAAAGGTATTATTATAGAAGAAGATCTCAAGGTAAGAGAGTCTACATTTTTCCAACTAAAAAGATAGAACGAAAGACTAGGTAAGAAATCTCTTTGATAATGAGACTGCTGGAAAAAAAAAATACTTGCTATTCAATTGATTGAAGAAGATGGGTTGAATGAATATGTCTGGGGAAAAAACAAAGTCTTGAGAATACACAGTGAGATCTCGATACTATCTTGATTAAATGCACAAACTTAGCAACCAAAATATAGCTGAATGGAAAAGCCTGTGAAGCCAAAAAAATCCATGAAAAGTTTAAGATCCACATTTGGAGGATCGCTAGTGAGAGCCTCTCTTGATTTGATAATGTTAAGATATATGATTTTATATCGACCAAATAAATAGAAAGTTGTGAACTTTAAGAAGATTGATACCACCACTTATCAATTTAATTTTTTAGGTGAAGACAGGCCCGATCCCTTATGAGTTCATAATGAATTCAATGTGGTATAAGAGCCAATGGGCTTGCACCTTGCCCGATCCGAGTCTCGAAGCTTCGCTTGTAATTAGTTGATATTAATCCCGAGTATGAAAGAAAATAGCCCGACTCGTGACTAATTGTCCCTCTCGCCTGAGACTCAAAATAGAATACCCAACTCGTAAACAATTGTTAATGACGAGTATTTAATAACACATGGCGCAGTCAGCCATGTTGCCATGTGAGAGCGGATGTTAAAATATATAATCCCACATCAAACAAATAAAGAGAAATGTATGAACTTATAAGAAAATTAGTACAATCACCTATTAGCTTAAGGTTTTGGGTGAGACATGGGTCCATCGCTCTTATAGGTCTAGTGGAAATTTTATATAGTATCAGAGTAGGTTATCATGTAACCTCACACCTTGCCAAGGCTCGAGACCGATAGAAAGCTTGAGGTCAATTGTTGATAAGCTCGAGATCAAAAGAAAAATGCCCAACTATTGGATTAATTGACCCTCTCGTCCGAGCATGGAAGAGCATGCCCAGGTCATGAACAGTTATTGAGAGTGGGTATTCATGGCACATGGTACATGTATGCCATATTGCTACATGAGAGTGGATGTTGAGGAATGGAATCTCATATCGAAAAGATGAATACAAAAATCATAATATATAAGAGATTGAGTATCACTATTCTATTAGTTTAAATTTTTGAGTTATATATATGCTCATCGCTCTTATAAACTCAGTGAAAATTTTACAAATAATGAAAATGGATCTCGTTCACTTTGCTAAGCTGTAACCTATGGATTTGTACATCTTTTTCTTGGAGTGCTTATTCACTGAAGTACCATAGAGGGAGGTCACAATGGAAACTTTGGACCATCCCTGTGTTGAACAAGGAACCTACACCTTTTCTATCATTTTTATACTCACCACCATTCCTAAAGTAGGCCTCCAATGAAGCTCAACGTTTTTCTATGTTTGGTGCTACTTTGTGCTATCATTTGTGGATATATATATATATACACACACATATACATACATGGAAATTAGATTTCGTATGAAGGAATCCCTTGACTTGTTTAATTATATAAGTAAGTTGGAGGGGACTTTTAGAGAACACTTGCAAAAGAAGATTCATCATCAGAGTCCATCTAAGGCAGTGCGACAAGGGCAACACACGGGGAAGTAGAGTAGCAGGAGTAATGTGGCAACCACATACATAGATGCAACCTGGAAAGGAAATCAAGCTTGCATTCATGCAGGATGAACAACTGAGTTAGATGGAAGAGTGTTCTCTTGGTTTGAAAGAATCAATAGCCTCTCACCCTTACAAGCAGAAGCTCGAGCATTGAAATCGAGCATCTCTCTAGCGATTTCTAGAGGTTGGCAATCTGCCTACTTCAAAACTAATTGCCTAACTCAGTCCAAGCAATGATAAAGCACCAATTATCTCCTTGGGAAATCCAGCTATTAGTTGAAGATATTTTGTTATCCTCGCATCATTTTGTTGTATGGGAATGTCTTCGGATTAATAGAGACCTCAATGAGAAGGCTCATTATATATACTAGTTAGGGATGTTGAGCGCTACAGTAGATTTGCAACTTCTTGAAGGAGAACCCACTCCTTAAGCCTTAGGCAATTCCTCTTGAGGGAGAGCTAACTCCCAATATGTTGTTATTAATACTCTCTATTAATGAAGTAATTATTTACTGTTAAAAATTAATATCTTGTTTTAGTTGTGTAATGTGGTTGTTAGATTTTTTACACTTTTGAGTTACATGTCATTGGATTTGCACCTCCCTTCATTGTGAATTTTCTCGCTTCATTTATTTTTATTTATGTTACTCATGAAAATAAATTGTAAAATCACTCGTAAATTTATGATTAATTATCGGAAATTTACCCAAAAATCATGACGTAATCCTATTTTTCTTGAAATATATATGACTTTTAATATTCATCCAAATAAATATAACATTACTTATTTTTCATAATATGTTATGAGTATTAACAACATTAATTTTTTGGTTGGTAGTTGATGTGGCATATCCATGTGCCCCACATCTTGGACACATGTAGCTTATATAGAGCATCATACATAAAAAAAAAGAGTAAAAATATTACCATTATATTACAATTGAATTGAATTTTTAATAGTCGTTAACATACATACTATTTCATCAACAAACCATTCAATATCATATATAAGTATACACATATTAAATATCATATATATTTTAAGAAATTTAAAAAAATATCATATTTTTCTAAGCAATTTCTCCGTAACTATTATAACCAATCTCTTATTTCTTTCACTTATTCTCTAATCTTATTCTTTTTAAAATTATATATTTATTGATGGTAAATATTAAGGATACTATAGAAAAACTAATACTTAGTTGAAAAATATGAAATAATTAGTTAGGAGACCAAAATGGCATTGCTATTACTTAAAGGAGGATGATGAGTAATTAATCTTGCTTTTAGAAATTCAAATGTCACTAATAAATATAAATCGAACTTTTAAAAAAATAACTAATTTATAAAGTCACTCCTAAGATAACAATTGCACAATTTCTCTCACCACTACTCCCTAATAATTTTCTCCTCACCAAATTCCAATAATACATTTTCTTTCTATCTGTTCATGATTATATTTCTATGAAAATTTTATAATACTAATAGAAAAAATAGGAAAATAAATAATCAATTGCCAAATAAATAAAATTTATTTAAAAATAAAAAATTATATGAGAATTTATTTAAAATCGGTCATATAATTAATGATTTTATGCTGTGGAATAGATTCATAACATCCATTCAAACAGGTCGAAACTTAATATAAGAGAATATGAACAATTTAAGAGGTGAAATCGAGATAATTTAATTAAATATAAATTATTTCAAATAAAATTTATATAACATTACACATGTTCCGAATTAAGTTGCATTTCCCTAAATTCATCCCTGATATACTAACTACAAGGTGCCGTCAGTATTTAAGATAAAAAAAAAAGTAATTTTCCAACCNGAAAATTTACTGACGTTATTTTCCTTTTGCAAATGTAATAGTTTTAATACTTTATGTAAAAAGAAAATGGAACTATATTACTTTATGTTTTTACAAGAAAATGGAAAAAAATTTACCCTTGAATATCGTGAATAACTTGAGAATATAATATAGGGTTAGCAGCGTAAAAATACACGAATTTTAGTATATTTTTCAATTTTAACATGAATTTTTTTTGTTGATATAAAAGTACTTAAATTTTAAATGTTATATTACATTTGGTACAATATTAATTTTCCTATTAAATACACTAATGTGGTACGTTAAAATTATTTATGTCATAAACGATAATGAGGTAGCATCTATTATCATGTAAAACTACTAAATAATTCTTAAATTTAAATTATTTAAAATAAAAAAATATGAATAATTTAGTAAATTCCCCGACCTTGTTCTTCCTCAAACTCTAATCCTCATCTTCACCTCCTCCGCTGTTGCCACCCTCACCCTCCTCCTCCTCATCTCATCTCTCCTCTCTGGCCACCGCTTCCTCCGTGATGAGTAGGAACCAACGAGGAAGGATGAAGTGACCGTAGAGGATGCGATTTCATTACTACTTATCACCTATATAATTTTAAAGTATTATATTAGTTTATTTAATAAAGAATAAAGAAATTGACCTTATATTAAGTATATCCAATAGCATAAAGTTTAGATATTTTTAAATTAGTAAAAAAAATTTATTCAAAAATTGTGAAATACCCTTGAGTTCTTGCTTCTTTTTTTTTACTATTATCTTCTATAATATATTATTAATTTAACCAATAAATCAGTGGAAAAAGTCTCAGTGACAACAGACAACGGGGAAGTCAAACAAAACCCTTTGGTTTTACGTCATCTGAGCTGCTTATTGTGATTATTTTTCGATGAAACAATCCCAACAGCGTTGACCTAGGAATAATTAATACGTCGATGCAAATGGTCATATTATTATGCTTCACCTCAATTACAACTGTGCGTGTCTACCTATTCTATACATGCATGTATGTATGTGTGTATGTGTGTGTGTGTATATATATATACACAAACAAATATACAAATTCAATGGCTTTTGCCTGCAATTTCCGGTGGGCTTTTCTGTCCCTCTGTTCACAGTAATTCATTCCCGTATCCATCTTCCTAGAAGAGATTCAGGTCCGCAGTCATCCTCACAACGCAATCGGATGAGCGCCGCCGCCGGTGCCATCCTTGCTCTATCCTCCGTCTTCCTGGTCGTTGTGGTCATCTTCATCTGTGCCTACTGCAGTGCACTCTCGGAGCGAGACGCCAGCAGCTCTGTCGAACTCAATGGGGGTTCAGCACCGACGACGGACCATGTAACCGAAGGAGACGAGAGCGGTCAAGGACAGCTGCTCGACGAAGTCACCATCCTTAGCTATCCGAGGCTCCGATGCTCACGAGCGGCTATTGACACCGATGCCTGTGACGGCTTGAGCAATTGTTGCTCCATTTGCTTGTCGAATTACCAGGAGACGGACATCGTCAGGGTTCTGCCCAAGTGCATGCACTTCTTCCACTTGAAATGCATTGACCCGTGGCTGAAGCTGAATTTGAATTGCCCGATTTGTCGGAAGCAGTTGGTGTGAGGGTATGCAAAATTTCTACTGTTGCTTTGGGAGAGACGATCCGTTGCTATTTAACCCTTGAATGAGCGAGTTCAACTCAACTCAACATCATCCATTCCGCAATGATGGAAGGGATTGTTAGCTTTCTTTATGGTAACTGTATCGGATTTTCACGTCATCGAGTGCCAGCTCCCAATTTTACATCGAGCATCGGTTAATCTGTCTACTGGACACAATTTTTTTCCTTGTTTTCAGCCATCTGGAAAGTCAAATAAACGATAAAATCAATGGTCCGGTCCCTCTGAATCTCTGACGGATGGATCCCGAGCCACTGTCCAGCAAAAGAAAGAGGCTCAGAACCGTCCCTTCAAGGAAGAAAATACTCACCGCTCTGTGATATTGAGATCTTTCTCTAACTGGATTCAGTTAACACCTGAATCACTTCAATTTCCGGCCAGTTGGAAGTTTTCTTTCTTATTGGAAAAACTCTTTCCAACAGCTCGGTTCTTGTTGATCGACAGAGACAGGAAGGAGAAAAACGGAAGATTATTCTTAATCCCATGTTGCCTTTGCCCTTTTCAGTCATCGTGCTTGAGCATATACATTATTCTACTGTAATAATTATATAATTAATCAGTAGCTGTACTGTATAGAGGTTGATAAAGTCAAAATAGTTTGCAGGCAATTAAAAAAAATGTCGATTAGTTAATTAAACATGATATGTTCCTGTCGAAGAAACTCTTCCATAATCCTTACCTCCTGTGTGCTCGAGAAAGCACCATTGACCATCGGGATTGAAGGGAAACGGATAAAATGAAGTTAGTGTACTTTGGAGCGGTAAGTAGCCAAGTAAACTGTGGCTGTTATGATCGATCGGTCTCCACCCAAACCCGATCGTGTGACAATATCAAGCATTTTTCCTAATTTGTTGGGAATTTGATGATATATATTCTATCATATCCGAACTTCTAGTAAGCCTTCCTCGAAATCGGTCACCGCTATCATCCGTTGGTAAGTTTACAGGAAACAAGTTTGTTGGTATATTCTACACAATTTACTGCCGGCAACATTTATTCTTCAAAAACATGTCGCATATTTTTGCTCGTTTGCCACTAATAGTGAGGTTTTCATCAATTAAAAATCTCCTAAAAATGAGAAAATGGCTTGTTACAGTGCTATAATCTTTGATCTAATAATTAAGATATTATAAATTTAATTCTCATCGTAAGATTATCATGTATCAATCTTCTTTTATTAAATTATGTAATTGAAAAAAATCTAGAAAACATGTCACTAATTTTTTGTCGATTAAAGAACATGTCTTGTAGTAAATGATATCAATATACCAGTATCTTTTTTGGCTTGATACATTAGATAAATTCAACGATTTGCAAATTTTTAATTAATTTAAATTCGAATTAGGTTAGCCCGATATGCGATGATAAATTTAAAAAAAATAGTGTTAAATTGCAATAATCAACCCACCATATGGCAAAGACATGTCTTTCGTTTTAGTATGCTAGTTATATGTCATTAAGATATTTCGTCTAATGAATGATCCCCACCGCGTTGACCTAGGCCTTATTAATATTCTGTGGCCTCTTCCTTCCTGCAATTTCCGGAGGCGCTTCCGTCTTCCATAGTTCACTATCTTTCCAACGAAGAGATTAATTCAAGTTAGGCTCACCCTCGCAACGTAATTGATCGGACGAGTGGGGCGACCAATGCAATCCTCGGTGGCATTTTTCATCATCTTCCTAGTCGTTGCGGTCATCATTATTGGGATCGCCGCCTATCGGTGTGCCTTCTTTGAACGAGACGCCAGCCGTTCTGTCCAACGCGCTGGGGCTTCAGCATCGAGTGGCCACGTAACCAATGGAGACGAGCCCGACCGAGGCCACAACATCCGCCGGGTGAAGTCACCATTCTTACCTATCCGAGGCTCCGATGCTGGCGACGGCTTGAGCAATTCTTGCTCCATTTGTTTGTCGAATTACAAGGAGACGGACATCGTTAGGGTTTTGCCGAATTTCTTACACTTGAAGTGTGTTGACCCGTGGCTGCTGAAGCTGCATTTGAATTGCCCGATTTGTCGGAAGCAATTGGTATGAGTGCACGCAAAAATTTCTACCAATCTCTCTACAAAAGTTGAACGCATGGGGAACCAGACGAGGGATCGTGCTAGCTCCCATTTTGCACTGTTCTAATACATCCCTTCAACAGAGGGAAATTCTCTCCACCGAGATATATCAATCTCTCTCTAACTTGATCTCGGGTTGACACTAGAATCGTTCCGGCCTTCCCAGCGGCTCAATTCTTGTCGATCGGCAGATGAGATGCATGAGGTAGAAAATAGCAGATTATCCTCTGATCTCGTGTAGGCCAGCCTTCGTTTTTCAATCTATCGATGGCCGTGTAACTTAGGTTGTCGAAGTCAAATAAGGATGCAGGCGGGAGAAGGTCGGATAATTATTTAAACAGAATATCTTCCTCCCCAAGAAACTCTTCCATCATCTCATCCACACGCCCGAGAAAGCACCACCACGATCGAAGTAAACGGATAAATGAAGTTAACACTGCTTGCAGTATCTAACGTACGCTATTTAAATTATTAATTCAGTTCAGATGTAAGCTACTTATCCAGAAAGATCTTGCACGTGCGACTCAAATGGGCGTGGTGCCTACTTAAGTCTGGCCCGTTATATCTAACCTATTTACGGGTCAAGTTTTGCCCAGATCAAGCTTCCGACCCGTCCTGAGCGGTCCATCCACTATACTCTATTACGTACTGTATAATTACATGATTTTAAGATTAAATTGCTTCTAAATTGTGATAGTTTTACCATAATAAATTGGATAATATTTATTCTTTTTGTTAAAAGATATGTGAACTTTAATTATTGTTCTTTTTTTTACTATATTATTATAAATATGTGAATTTAAGTTATATTTTAAATTGTATTCAGTATAAGTTAATTTTTTTTTAATATACGAATCAAAGCTGTGAGTTGGTTCGGACATGTCCTGTCCGGTTGTGGCAAAAATTGGCTTGAGATGGCCCACGGCGGGTTATGAATCAGGTCAAATCAATGTCAGTGGCCCAAGAACACAATAGATTTCAGTGTTCAGCTGCCTATCCCAACTTGGTCCATCATCACTCGTAAGTTCAACCATTGAACCGGTTGAACCAATGAACCCATGGTTTATTTGGTTGGATATATGAATTTGTTGAAGTAAGAAAGAAATTTTCTTGGGGGTAAATGATGAAATAAGAACTTTGGATGTATCAAGATGGAAAATGAGTGAGTGCGATTACACGGACCCCATACTCGTAAGTCAAGTGGTACTCGCTCTATTATCGAATTCGAGAAAGTGGGTCGCTACAGCACTATCACTTCTGACATGGGCTAAGAGATTTTAGTAGAAGAAAAGCTCGCCACGGTAACGCATCGTGCAACTAGTTGGGAGAGCCAAATCAGGACCGCATGAACAAATTTTATTGATCCATCCTGGACCCAATATGTCTTCTCATTGAATAATAGAAGAAACCGTGCAGCAACAAATTTCCATTCGAGAGATTTCACATCCTAAAGGAGTAGAGATACATCATCATCAAGCTACAGCAGCTACCAGCAAAAAGATGGAAGTTTGAAGGAGGATGAGGAAGGCAAGTGGCCAGTCCTCCTTATGTAGTCTGCCCTCTCAGAAGTCCTTGCAACTTTCTCGTTCAGCTTGGCCTCTGCATTTGCCCGCTTCTCTTCGGCTACTCTACCAGTCGAAGTGAGCTTGTTTGCCAGTTTCTCCTGTGCTCGAGCTTTCATCCTCTCTGCCTTCACCTTCAGAAGTATAGGAGACAAAAATGGTTAGAAAATTTACCAGAGATGATCTTATGCTGGTCTCAGTGATTTCCTCTTAAACCATCTTGGTACATAGATCATCCTTTGCAGAGCAATTCAGATGTGTTTAATGAGATTATCCTATACTCTCTCACGGACTTCATGAGTTCCGGACAGACTCCAAAATTTATCTTTCCCAATGGAAGTGCGATGATGAAGTTCTTATAGGGCAGCAAGAAAGTGTCTTTTGTCCCGTAAAATATGCACGGCTCATTGACCCGGACAGATAAACTAGGCTTCGATGCAATTCTTCCTCAGGCTGTTTATTTGATGCAAAAGCAGAAGAGAAAAACTTACATTTTTCATGACAATATACAGTCCAACTGATCTGGGAGCTTTTGCAGCAGGTTGTTTGAAGAATTTCACTTTCCAATATGACAGGGGATAAAAGTATTCACAGAAATAGCAGCAAACAATAACAAAAGTACCTCCATCTTCTTCATCTGCATCTCGGCTTTCCTCTTTTCATGAATTTCCCATGCTTGTATCTTCATCTCCTCGCGCTTGTACCTGAAACCTCAGTGAATCAGGTAATAATTTATGAAACTGCCTTTTGGAGCCCTTCAATGATTTAAATATGTTTGAGAGGAATTTTTTTTTCCTCTGCTCCTATAAGCTAATTAATTTCCACAGCCTGTGCATTGATGGGTAATCTCCGGATCTAAACTTTGAGAATGGGAGATCAACTGAGACTGACCGCATTGCTTCAGGTAAAAGCAAGTAGAAACAAGTTCCAATATCAGTTAGGTTCTCTACGAGATTGGGTTCCTTTCAGTTTGTTTTATTATATAGAATATACAGAGGTTCTTGTCCACAAGCCTTGGCTGTTCTCAACAACAAATGACCTTTGGAGCCATTTGGAATATCTGCAAATTTTAACTGTACAATACTGCCTAAGCTTTGCTAAGCAGCGGTCGTTAACATTTTTTCCTTCTTAATAGGATTCCATACTTCCATGCATCAACTCAATTACCTTAAACCAAAAATTACTCTGGTAATTATTATTATTATTATCTTAAAATGAAAACTTATCATACCTTGCCATGTACTTGGCACGCTCAGCCTCGTCCCAAGCCATTGCACGGGCCTCAAGAGGATTCAGCTTTCCTGCCTGATATGAACTGCTGTTCTCACAACCACCCGGACTAGCAGTAACTGACTGTCCTCTGCCTTCCACCAGTATCTGATGTTGATGGTTCTCATTATACCGTGCAGGGGTTGAAGATCCCGAACTTATAGGGCTCCGACCCACCGGCGTGGAGGCCCTAATAGGGGTCCCAGTCCTCGAAGGCTCTAGGCTCGCGATTGGGGTCATCTCAGTGCCCATGTCCCTCACACAGATTGATTGGACAGCCGTCGATGCCGCAGGGACCTTCATGTTTGAGGTCTTGTTGATCCTCCAAATAGACTCGTCATCACTCTCCACCTTCTTCGTCTTCACCTCAATATCAGCCCCATATTCTTCCTCTTCCTCCTCCTCCTCCCCGCCCGAGCAGCCTTGCTCCCTTTGAGGAACAGGGGCAATGAGCCTCAGGTCATCGGCATTTGAGTTCCTCGGCTTGGTCTTGGATTGCCCGCCGTACTCCCCCGTCCTTGAAAGTCTGATAAGCCATTTCTGGGCATCGTCCCACTTCGATGGAGCGAGTCTTCCCAAGGCTGTCCGCGGATGGGAAGAGCGATTGGTTCCATTCCCTCGGTGGAATTCGAAAGTGCTCACCATGCCATTGCACGAGATCTCTTGGGATGGCCCATTGCTATAGCAGTTCTTGTCCTCTATAGATCTCATACTTTCCTCAATCAGTTAGCAGAACCACCCAGTCAAAGAGACGGATCTGCGAAAGCAGAAACTTGAACATTCAAGGAACTAGAATCAGAGTTTCAGAAGGCAAACTTAAGACCATAATTTCAAAGGGACAGAATTATGGACTGTGAAGTAGTATTCAGCTAACGAAAGGCGGCTAAAGAAGTAATCTTTTTTCTTATAAGCTCATTAGTTTAGCGAACAGGTTATGTGCAGTAAATAGCAAATAGAAATACAACAGAAATATGAATCTCCACATTGGGAAAAGGAAAAATATATCAAATATCTGGAGTTCTCTCGATTCAACAGAGTACCCTTTCTTCAGATTTATCCGCAAGAGGAGTATCTATCCGCAATCCTCAACTCAAACCATCCACATAAAAGGCATATGTTGAAAGAAAGAGAAAAGGTGGAGACTGAAGCATGAAAACAGGAGGCTGTCTGTTGTTTGTTTATTTATTTTCATTTCAAACCCAGAATCCCATCGAAGAGCCATTAATAAACTTCCTTCTTCCTCTTCTTCCAAATGCAGTGAAGAGCTAAGCTTTCAGCACAGATGGCAGATGGGTTCTGCAGATTGAAAGATCAACAGTGGAACAGGGCAGGGGAAAAAAAAAACCTTGCATTGAATTGAATTGAAGAGCATCGATTTTTTTTTCTTTTACTTTTTCTTCGAGGAGCAGTTGCAGTAGCAGCGGCAGAGCAGAGCCCCCACAGATTTGAAGTTTCAGCATGTTGATAAAGCTGAGAACCACTAAAATACTACAAAATATTTACGGGACAAAACTGCATGGGTCGATTGAATAGCTTAATTTGACAGGGAACCCAACACAAATGTCAGTAATATTATATAAAATTTCTGTCGTCACATAGAATAAAATCCTCACGTGGGAAGTAGTAAACTTTGTTTCTGGGTCATTCACTTAATGTGAAGCCCACTCTGCAGATTTCACAGTCCATTGCCTGGTTTCACTGGCACATGATATGTTTCTAGGCTCACTGTCAAACTTGTGAGCTTTCTTTTTTTTCACACTATGATTCGTATCTAAAAATTCACTAAATTCCAACTACCCTAAATCGAACAAACTCCATCCAATCAGAGATGAAATTCTAATTACTGGTCACTTCTAACCACGTTACTCGAAGGGATTGGTTAGAGGTACATAAGTCAAACTTCAGAAGCGTTTATCATCTTGCATAGGCTCAGAAAGTAGAAGTTGCAAAAATGTAACCGGTACACCTCAAAATCATGTCTATCACAGGAGACAGTGGAACGAGATCTCAGATAGAAAATTGATCTCAAAACGAGTAAGCTCTCTACCATTTATAACACTTCGGTGCAATTAATGATCCGTATCCAATAATTTCCTATTCTGATAGAACACAAGTTTAAACTGCAACCCAAAAAAATTCCGTCTTCCCGATATCGGATGCAGTTGAAGTAGGACGGGAAAAAACAATGGCGTCCAGAGAACGAGAAAAACCACTGTTCTGCTTTCGAGGTTGATGATTTCTATGCTGTAATATTCGAATAACGTCTGCTCAATTTCAACGGTAAAGTGAAGCCTTTTTTGTTCCCCCTAACATACCTAGTGATTAATATGCAGATGCCTGAATAGATTTGATTAATGGTTGGATCTAATTGTTTCTTAATATAAGTTGATTTATATAACTAGCTGGTTGGATTCATATTAATTATTATACAAATTATTATTAAGTTCTTACTAATTTATATTTAAAGTGGGAAGAATTACTTAGAAAATGAGACTATATTCGACCTACCCGAATGCCTTCCAATCATGAAATTGTGCATTCAAAGGACGACTTGGACTGTGCTACGGAAATGTGGGACCGAGAGTTTGACACTTAGAGAGTTCTGATCCATGAAACCTGGTTGCCGTCATGTGGCCATCCATAATGGGCCGCAGCTGTGCCTGCGGATCAATTAGTGTTCGGTGCAATCGGGTCCTTATACAAAGAATTTAAACACACTGAATATTTCATCGTCCAACATATTTTAACATGTAATTATTAATAAATTTTAAAATTAATTCTATAGTATAAAAGTTGGGGAAATGATAAATCCATCCTCCTGCTGACCAACCTTCTAGAGGAGCTTGCCCTAAACTTAGCAAAATCTGGTCAGGCACAAAAGCATAGTTTTTAAAACCGGACCGGGCCGGCCGGCCGGTTTGACCGGGAACCGGCCACTCACCCGGTCCGGTTCTCACAAAAATTCAATTATTATTTAAATGAGGTCAAATTCAATTGAACCGGCCAGTTCTCACTTAAACCAATAAATCCAATTAAACCGATAAGTAAA
>CXYZ01002310.1:544985-555419 GCA_900006705.1 Sonneratia caseolaris
ATTATATTATTAATATTATTTATTAAACATGCGGTTCAACCTATTGAACTCCCGATCCGACCCAGGAACCCATACCTTGACCGGTTCCCGACCCGGTCCGATTTTAAAAACTATGCACAAAATTATGACAAAAAAAAGTCTAAAATATTGCATCGCACCCATCCAAATATATAAAATATATTTATAATAAAAAATTATAACATAATTATTTAATATTTTTTAAATTAATATAAATTTTATAATAACAGATGTATTATCTTATAGATAAATTTATTTTAAAGTAAATAAAATTATTTAATTTTTTAAAAATAATTATTTTATTTAATTAAGACCACCCAATCCGAATTGACAGGACAAGCATGCCCGCCACCTCGGCTCTGCTTAGAGGGGTACGGGTGGTCAGGTAGATGATGCCTCCATCTCAAACCTACCATGCCACTCTCACGCAAAGCCATCAGCGACCCCATCTGCCGCCGACACGACGACCTCTTCACTGTGCAGTTGGCTAACGAACGGACCAGCCATTCAACTGCTTTACTTCTCGCTCTCACCATTTTTCCTTTTTGCATCTTGATCATTTCAGACTAATTTACTCTCTTTTTTTCAAGTTGAGAATTCACATAAACAAAAATAACGACCCGGATATTTAAACGAGGTCTGCTAGTTGTTTTATATATATATATATATAATTATAGAAAATTATTCCTAGATTTTACCTAGAAGAAATAACGAAAGTGAGGTGCACATCAACGGAGACATTGTTAGGTAGACTCTGTTTTCCTGCTTACACAGGCGCCATGCAATCCCGTGCTTCGCCGAATCTCTTCCATCATGTGGACTACATGTGGGCAGCGGGAGAAAAGAGATCGAGCTAAGATACTGAACATGGGATTATCTCCAAGTCGATAGCCATAGAAGAGATACCAGACCTTGATGCTGGCTCTACCACGGCACTCAGATGGCCAAGTAACCAACAGAAGCAAGCTGTAACAATCCCAAGCAAGCAACCCATAATGACCTGCAAATATAAGCAGATATTCGGAAGCCGAATAACACAATTGTGTCGATAGAATTTTTCAAATTCATCACGGGATCAAAAAATAATCACGACAACTACCGAGCCATTTAACACAGAACAAAAAATCTAACGTCCAGGGCATATTTGTCTCGTTGCAAGGTAGTTGCCAGGGCCAAAACAAGAGTGGGAGCAAAAGCGTCACAACAACACTTCCCGTTGCGAGTAAGTAAAAATTACGGAGTTTAGCTGCTCATTATAATAGAGTGGATCATATGTATGGTTTTGATTATGAGAAGCGACACTAAGTACCTGAGGAGGAGTATGGCCAAGAAGTTCATTCAGCGGCCTGCTCCCAGCGAGAGGATGCTCAGCAGGGAGTCCGTATACAATCTGATTGAGAACCTGCAGATGTAGCTCATTGAGGCCGACGGTCAGAGAGAAAGCAAAACCGGATAAAAGAATAGAAGACCCAAAGGCAATCTATATTCCGGGTGGTAGCAATCTCTCAGTTCTGCTTGCTGGTTGAACAAGGACCGAGAAATGCCAAGAAAATGAAACTGGGTGGCGAAAGCACCAGACCTCCTCCGCTTGGCGTCCCGCATGTAATCTTACTCCAGTAGCATCATACGTCACCTGCCAAAAGTCATAATCTATCCGGCTGATGAAGTAGTTTTTGGACCACAAATCTTCGCTAACTGAAGGGCTATACTTGATCCGAATCATTTTAGACAGTTTCATGTGCACAACCCAATCCCTTCCAGCATCAAATGGATATAAAAAATCACGGCTTACAATGCAGGCTAAGATCAAAGCCATGGCGAAATTTGAACCTCCAAGACCGTCTTGAAGTCCGATGGCAGTAGCAAGTGCAGTGACGGTTGCCGAGTGGGAGGATGGCATGCCACCAGACCCCACAAGCCACTTGAGATCGAACCGCCTTTCTTTATACCTGCAAATCTACTGAAGATTAAAACTTTCAGACAAACTGGAAAAAAAAAAAAGACCTAACAGGAAGCAGGCATCATATAACTAAAAGATTCTGCGGAGATAATTAAGAAAAGCAGCTTTTCCAAACTTAATTACAATATATTTTCCCATTGCCGCTCTACCAGGATGTAGTCAAGTTCACCATGCCATCGCAATGTGAGACGGTCTGATAGTTTTCCTGCTTCAATAGACTATAGAACTATTGCAGTGGTATTGCGCCAGCAAAGTCGCATGTTTTCAGAAGTTGCCTACCCGAAGGAGTCTTTTTTTCCTTTTTCCATTTTTTTTTGTTTAACCACTAATCCAACTCAAGATCAAGTCAGTTGGTAAGCAAAATCAGCTGACTGTTACAACAAGTTCTAACCTGTCGGGAAATTCACCCTTAACGATTTGGTGCCTCATCATCTGCTCAAATGTGAAGGACCCCTTTTTGATACGGGAAATCAAGCCCTGTGATTGCTGAACTGAATTCATCTATCTACTGAAAACCAGTTACCGATAATGGAAATAGCGAGAGATGAGACAGACCACAAACTGCGATTGCATAAGCTTTCCAAGGCGTACTAACGGAATAAATTCCATCGAACATTCGTAAGTTTCCAGAAGAGTTTTAAACACCCAGCAACCATTACAAGTGAACTAGTTATCGCATCTCGGGGTGGACCCGAGTTATAAGAAGCAGGAACTGGGCAGGACGTAGGTCGGTTGGGAAACGTACCAGGATGCAAAGAACTTCACGGACTGACTGATCACGATAGCCATCAGTGCTGAAACAAGAGCGTAATTTTTGAAGATCGGTGACTGAGAAGAAAAAGAAGAAGCCCCCTCCATCTGACCCGAAGAGTGGCACGTTGGCCACAGAGAGGGAGGGAGGTAGGGACTCGGACAGTGACGAAGAGCGCGTTTCGAGTTGATTCCTCTAGAAGAACAGAAAAAGTCTCGGCAACGATCTTCTGGGTTTTAGTTAAGGGGTGGAACGTCGTTTTCGAGGTGCAACAGATTGGCGGTCGGTGCCAATCCTCTTTCTTTTTTCCTTTACAATTTATCTTGATGGTGTGTTTGTCTGCTTTTTTTCCCGGTCTGTCGGTAAAAAAAGAGAGGTTAAGATAGAACATTTCAGGAAAAACTTGAGAAATAGAAATTGAACCGCTAGGCTGAGCGTTTGAATGATCAATCCAATAAGTGTATAGTTGTTAAAACGGCCAATCCGAGTCGATTCAAAATAGACCTGAAATAGTTCAACTCGTTTAATTAATTGGCCGATCCAATTATAGATTACGATTCATATATATATAAACTAATTTAGAACAGTTTAAAGTGACTGGTTCTCGGTCAAGTTAATTTAACTTGTGAACCATTTATTTTTTAATTATTAAAAAATGTCTTTTTAAAATTTTTATAAAATTTTAATTGAACCAGCATAATCTAACCACTAACTTGCAGAATTTTAATGGTCGCTTTTGCAACAATTCAAAACCGGTTCCTAAACGATTTCCAAGCAAGTTTAACAAGAAAACATACTGAGCTAGTTCCAGTTCCACAACCTATTTGTTGGACTCATCCTGTAATCATCCTCAACCTAATAAAACTGTTATGGACCCATTAGGGGGAGGTCTAGGCCGGCTACAGGTTTTAGCAGGGCAATTCCAGGCCAAACCAGCCCCGCCCATCCAATGTCTGTAAGTAAGTGGACTATAAATGGTCCAAATAACATAAATCAAAGAAAAGGGCAGCCAAGAAAATACTCGCAGAGACTAATTTTACCAAATCGAGATATACATATCACGACAGGAATAATGAATCTGAGTGAGTGGATCCTAAACTTGTACTCAAGCAGCCAAGTATAGTATGGTAGGCATCAATAAAGCACGACTTAATGACAACAACAGAGCTTTACAATTTCTCCATGGACACAAACAAATGCGCGGAGCTTCATCACAAATCAATAACTGACTGAGGCGGAACACCAAATAATAAGCTAAGATAACTTTCCCAATATGTATATATGTGAGACAGGCAAAAGAAAAAAGGGAGTACAGGACCTGCAAGAAGAGAGACCTTCATTCACATTATTGTGCAATTGCACTTGGACTCGAGCTTCGGGGGCTTCATGCTGTCAAATTTGTGTGGTAGGCCGATGTTACGTGTTAAGGATTCATCAATGTTCTCGTCATTCTCGGGCTCGCTTGAGGGGGGCTTTTTATTGGTATCGGTTCGCTTCTGCCTGGGGGCTCTATTATGTGGCTTGGGGCCCCGTTTGCTGATGATTCTGCCACTTCGAGGATCTTTCCTTTCAGAAGAAATGGACTTGCCCAAGATAGTGACCGTGGGCCGAAAACCTTCCAATGCCTCCAAAGCCTCCTGTTCTTTCTCCATTGCGATGCTTGCAGCACTGTAGGCAAGATCATGTACAATAGAGCTGCAGAAGAGGATTGTGTCTGTTGCTTCCTCAAGGGTCAGACTTCTCGTCCTGCTACGACCATGGCTCTCCACTGTAACTGTTGATTCCTCTGCAAAAAGGGTAAAAACTCATCAGAAAAGCCAGGCATTTCTGTAGAATGATCAAATGATGAATACAGTTTACCAAGAACTCCATAGCCCATAGAAGTATAAAACACCAGATAATTAAGATGTGAGTACTGAGGAAACAGTTGTTAAAACCTTTTTGTGTTTGTCGTCTGTGACTGCAGCCTTCTAGACATGAATAAAATCCAGATTCTTTCCATGACTAGCAATCTAATAAATGCTTCCCTTCCAGAAAGGTTCTTTCTATAAGGTTCCAGAAGGACTGTTGCCCTTTTCTCAATGATAACATGAAATCTCATAATCATCAACAAAATAATGGCTGAGGTATGCCCTGTTGGAATCAAGTAAATGAAAGATAATGCATGGGCATTTCAGCGGAATTTTGGAGAGACTGTTGCCAATTGTTACAAAAGCATAAGATAGCTGATAAAATGACTTCTTTATTTATTACTTCACGCTTCACAGTCTTACATTTAGCTGTTCAAACAAACAAGCCATAGCTTTAATCACGATATCTTCCTACATATACATCTCTCTCCTTAACCTATCCCACCAGCAAAAGGAAATCAGTTTTGTCAGATTGAATCATCTTTGAGTTTCTGATCAGGTGCAAGGACATGTTATCGGACAAGGGGTGGCTACAAAGCATTTACGTCAAAACAGAAAGTGATAGCAAAGACTGACCAAATATATCAACAACGGGATCAGAGGAAGTAGGCTCAGGGTTGGAAGTGTTGGTATCCTTCTTCAAAGGTTCTTCCGTTTCATCAATGGGAATGTTCAAGTTGGGATAGGTATCAACAACCTCAGATCTGGCTTCACATTGATGACAATCACGAACTTCAATCTCTGATGTTGAAACTAAAGAGCCATTAATAGAAGCAGACATCTCGTTTGAGACACTCACACAGACATCCAATGTGGTATTTTCTGTGGCACTAGATGCTTTTGGATTTGTCTCATTTCTCACATTTTCTTGCAAGTCTTCACAGTTTTCCAAATTTGTGGTCTCTTGGATGTCATCATGGCATGCCACAAGATCATCTCCTGGCCCATTATCAGCAACATCACCAGACAACTGCAAGGCAGAAGCATTTGTTTTCTTTCCACTTTCACCATGTTCAGAATTATCTTCCTGGAGAACTGCGCTCTGGATGGGTGATGAATATGCAAGATCTGTCCCCACGACATCCAAAAAGGGTTGCTCGTCCACGGAAGCTACTGCCGTTTCTGCACTGATATTTTTGCCCGTATCCCCAAAAGAGCCTTCAAAGTTCAACTCAGAGGTGGCCATTACCAACCCAACTGCTTGGTAAGAATAACTTGAAGTTCCAGAGAGAGAAGATCCAACGCCTTGAGATTTCACCTCATATTTGTAATTGTCGATGTCAGATTTCTTGCCACTAAACTGCCGTTGCATCCGACTCTCTGTCTGTCTAGACAAGCTCAAGTCAATGGAAGATGAAGAAGAGAAGCTCCCGTGCCCAATCGAACTTCTCATACTTGTGGTAGTCTCTCTCGCATAGGACAGATCTTCATAAGGAAGAATGGTCGAGGCAGTGAGGGCCCTGCCTTGGACCACAAGCCCCTTGGTACTGTTTGATCTCTTCAACAGTAAGGAAATGCCGGCTCCTTCTGCTGCAGTGACCTCAGTATTGGGATGGTTAGTCAAATGCTCTGACTCTTGACTGCTAGTGCCTCCATCAGCAGGGCCCCATCCACCACTCAGATGCTCTTCAACATTACCATTGATAACATTGTCCTCTTGCACTTCCACGTGGAATGCTGAAGGATCCCTTAAACTGTTTGCCTTATACCTTGATTCATCTATTTCTTCAATTTGAGGAGACCCAGAGACAGCCATTGCTAATGAGTCCAGGTTTTCACATTTTTCTGGTGTGCTGATGGACATAACTGGAGGCCTATCAGCAGCTACTGCTATTGTCTCTTCTAAAGCCACACTAGGAAGATTTTCCTTCTTTCTGCATTCTTTACAGAGTTTTATTTCCATTTCTATGGGATCAGTAGCATCATAACTGCAACCACATAGAGAGCACAGCATTGTACTTCTAAGATCATCAACATCAGAAGGATGGACTTCAGTAGACTGAGCATTAATAACCTCTATATCATCAGAGTTGACAGGACCACCCTTAGTCAAGTGGCCTCTGTGAATATCACCATAGGGTTCACTTCCTAACTCTTCATCTCCCTTATCAAATGCAAAGATTTCTTCCTGAATATTGGGACAAAGCATCTTCTCAGATTCACCAACTAAATCATCTTGGCAATAGTAATTACTTTCTGGATCGGGTAAGACACTTGCTCCTCGATCAGAAATCGTCTTGCTGCTAGTAGTGACAGAAGAGTTCTTCAATGTGATGGCATGAGTAGAACTCGTTTTCCCAACATAGAAGGTTGTACTCGGTACACTGGACAATAGAGGCCGAAACATATTCTGAGGAGCCTTCCGGTTATCCTGCATAAAAATGAAGCACAGAAAAGGACAACAATATTCATCACAATATAGTAGATATTTTATAGCCCATGAACAAAATACATATCAGGATTGCTACCAGTTGAAATGTCCACAAGATTCAAGAGAGGAGACAAATCCATGAAGATGGATAATGTAAAAGCATAAAATATCAGAAAAACGCATCAAATCAGTTTCATGAAACTATTCTGGCTGAATTTGACTTTTTGTGGCTACTAAAAGATTTCAATAGGCAACATCAGAAAGCAGCTTAAAATATTCATAAAACATTACAGCATACACAAACTTCTTGCTTAAAAACTTTTCTTTTAACATCTTCAAGCAAAGCTCACCATTTAGTCATATTTAAGCTTAAGCACTCCTGGTAGTCAAATAGAAGTTATGTGATGACATGAAAGGCAATAAGTTGCAAGAGCCAACTCTGAACAAGAAATTAATTAGATACCATTTGTCGCAAGACTGAATCATATGATTTCTTCGGGGCAGAAGTTGACATCTTTGGTGATCTTCTGGAGTAAGCCAAAGATCTATTGTTGTTTGAGTACATGCCCACTTTTCTTGGAGTTGATTGGTCCAGAATTCCCACAGTAATCGATTGGAGGGAATCAGCATCATCATCACCAGATGATGCTAAGGAACCTTTGCTGTGAGAGCTGAACCAGTCTCGCTCATGGCTATAAGTTGAACTGACACTTCTAGTAGCAGTGGGGGACATTGATTGTCGATTGACTTTTGACGAAGAATCCCTGCCATTTCTGGAAGCAGGTGAGGATCCCCTCACATATGATGCTGGTCGATCAGCCAAAGAGGTGCGGAGATTGGGCGGAACATCACAAGAGAACCCAGGAATGTTGGCTTGCCATGCCTTTATTTTTGGTGAAGCAGAGGTCCCCCGACTAACCTTCTGAGGAGACATTCCTCTTACTCCTGCTGCCCCTGCTGAAGCACTCGAACCCGTGCTCATCCGAGGGGTTGGACTGGAAGACCTTCGAACAGAGGTGGAGTGTTTGCTTGGTGGTGGAGATGCCCTCCTAGACGGAGTAGCACTTCGGAGGCTAGAAATTGGACTGGTATGCGGTGCTGAAAATGGCTTTCCCCGTGATTGCCCCATACTATTACTGGACCGAGGAGATGGGCTTGAGCGACTTGGACTAGCACTGCCTCTGCTGCTTCGATGACTTCTCTCCATCTGCAGATGACAGACACCAAGCTAAAGCAAATAATATGATGAAATAAACAGAATACCTTTCAGGAATTCTAAACTTTAAAGAAATTGGCAAGCCCCGTTATATACCAAAAATTGATGGGATGACTTACTGTGGATGATCTTGATATGGAAATAGGTTGGCTCAGCATCCTGCCTCTGGACGTTATATTAGCTGGTGCAGGTTCATTGTCCAAAGAGGGAAAGAGCGGGGTGTCCGGAGGAGTCATTAACCTTTGCAACCAATAACACCAGACATTTAATTAGGACCAAAAATACTCAAAGGTTACTGATTTCCAGTTGACAGATGTTATGCGAAGACAAAAATAATAGATTTTAGCAAATTTTCACATTCAACTCGTGCCTGATACCATGAAATGGGACTGGGTGAATAGGGAACCGTCAGTCTGGTCAATCACAATTTACGACATAGGCAGGAAACTAGCATTTCCTCTATCTATGTTGGGCCAGGGAAAATTCCACAATTCACATCCCCAGTGAAAATGAAGAGAAAAAGGTTTATATGCTAAGCTGTGACCCACCACTCATAGTCATTTTTCTCCCCATCTGCATTGAGAAGATCACTGTTCTCCCCTCGAGCCGGAATGGATATTCCGATCTTATAATCTGCAAAATGTCTCAGTTTCGATGCTGTGAAAAAGAATTCAAATGGCACTGTCAAAACAATAGCAAACAAAATGGATAGCCTTATATCTCTTCAGCACATATGCACGAGTTAAAGCAAGGTTAGGTGAGCTCACAAAATGCATCTTCAAAATCATCTGATGATTGAAGCAGGGAGTTCTCTCTTTCATGTGCTTGCATTTCATTAAACATAGCAAGATCATCGTCCTTTTCCTGGACGAGCAGACCACTTTCAAGGCTGCGGCCTCGCTTGTGATTTTCCACTCTCATATCTCTGCTGGGTGATCGTCTTGAAGCTGGAGAAGGCAGCATTGCTGGAGATGAAATTCAACCACCAGAAATATTATTCCCACAACCTCCCCGAGCAAATTGATGCCACAGAACCACTAGAGCAGCACCAACATTCCATCATATGATTCAGCCTGGAGAACCCAGGACAACTCGTTCTAGATTTAAGGAAATCAGCCAAAATCACATTCAAGAGTGGCACGGAGCTGATAGTTCCACGACCAATAGAGTTGTGATGCCAACCCTAGAATACTCTCTGAAAATGACTAGCGCGCAAAATGTGCAACTATAACCGCAAAAACTGATGTCCCTGGAAAAATCAGAACCTGCAACTTAGCTACAATCGATCGCAATAGGCACTATATCATCCAATTGAGCTATAATTCGGCCAAAATTTCAGCTTCACGGCCGCCAGAGCTACAAATGAGCTCATTAAGAAAACCGAACACAGGAGCACGGACTCAGAGAACTCGACTCACCGTGCACGAGAGGTCAACAGCAGGTCTCCACACGGAATTGGCAAGAAATACAGGGAGTTCCTTCTCCCGGTCGAGTGAGAAATTGAGCACAATCACGATCTCGAAGCAGGGAGAGATTGACGCCACCGGATTGCAAAGTCTTCAGCTGCGGAGAATGTCCAACCGGACGCGTGGATCTAGCCCAGTTACTGCGGTTCCCGCTCCGTAGATCGGCCACCGGAGCGTCGGATCCACCCCGATTCCTCAGAGCTCAGCCCTAAAATTTCTCGAATCTGCCTCTGTCCGAGGAGAAACCGAAGCAAGAGGACTTAGGGAAGGCGCTTTTAACTGAACATGGATGATGATAAGCGTGTGTTGGCGTGCTTGCTGCAGCTGTTGCTGCTGTTATATGGTTCATGTCATGTTTTAGATTTGCTTCTTTCCTCCGCAGCAAAACCTCACACACACTCCCTCCCTCTCTCTCTCTCTCTCTCTCTCTCTCTCTCTCTCTCTCTCTCTCTCTCTCTCTCTCTCTCTCTCACACACACAGCTATTCTGTTCTCTCTCCTCTGCGATTATTTCCTTTTCGCTTTTTCGCTTTTTTGCTTTGTCGATTTATTGATTTTTTTTTCCTAGTTATTATGCATGGTATAGAAATAGAGATCTATTCACTTACGGAGAGACTTCAAATTCCTAGCAAATATATTTATCTATAAATAAAAATATTTTTCTACAAAAAATTTATGTACGAATTTAATTTTATTTCACAACATAAAATAATTAAAGAAAAATAAAAATATAATATAATATA
>CXYZ01002310.1:563698-626389 GCA_900006705.1 Sonneratia caseolaris
ATATTATAATAGATTTTTATTTTTTTAAATTTTAAGTCAGTTAATTTTCTCATATGTTCAATTAGGTTCATCGGTTAGACTGGAAATCGGCCGGTTCAATCGGAGTTTTTCTCTTTGAATGTGCAATTGGATTTTTTTTAGGAATCAGACCGGGTGAGTGGTAGGTTCTCGGTTGAACCAGCCGCCCCCGTCCGGTTTTTTAAACTATGTTTGAGAATAATTGTTACTAATGCACTCACTACTACTAGGCTCGTCCTAGATGGTCTGCCAGGACCGGTCCTTGGGGACGAATTGTGTTGATTTCGGGCTTCATTACAAGCTGAAAAGGACAACTGTGAGCCTGTAATTTGATCCATGAATCAAACTGATGATGGCTTAAAGTAGGAGCCACGTGAAGCGTTGGTTCCGATCTTTGCTTTTTTCCAGGAAGCACGTGAGAACTTTATGACACATGACAAAGGAGCTCATGAAATGGACGGAAGATTAGATCCAATGTCCTGCCCTTTCCTTTTCATTTCGCCTATTTGTTCAATCACTCATTCATTTATTGACCCATTTCCCGGGAAAATTGTCACATACATTATCATGAGCACAACCATCCACCACATTAATATGTCAGTAGTACAGTACACATAAATTAGATTTAGAATTCATCACTTTTTAAAGTTAATATATGAGAATTAATGACGGATCTTATACTATAAAATATCTTATATGAAAAAATAAT
This sequence comes from Sonneratia caseolaris, assembly GCA_900006705.1. Classification (NCBI taxonomy): domain Eukaryota; kingdom Viridiplantae; phylum Streptophyta; class Magnoliopsida; order Myrtales; family Lythraceae; genus Sonneratia; species Sonneratia caseolaris. The sequence continues at coordinate 564,426 of CXYZ01002310.1, forward strand.
TAATAATTAATATCTTATTTGATATCATTATATAAAAAAAAAAGCACGTCATGATGCCGGGAGTGATTTGGAACTTGTACGGTCGAAGAATTTCCGAGAAATTAACATGGCAACGTGTATTCCTCAAAACTGTAAAAAAAAAAAANTTTTTTTTTTTTAAGGAATAATGGTAGGGACATAGTTTTTAAAATTGAACCGAGTCGACTAGTGCAATCAATTCGATTAGGAACCAGTCACTTACCTAGTCCGGTTTCTAGAAAAAACTAAATTGCACTTTAAATGAATTCAACTTCGATGGAATTGGCCAGTTTTCAGTTAAATCAGTAGATTTAAAATTAAAAAATATATTATAATACACTTATATTATTTTATAAAACTTATATTTAGATTTTATATTAAAATTTTGTCATGTTTATGTTATAAATTATATTCAAATTACGATATTATGTATATCTATTGGTAATATTATATTATTAATATTTATTAAATATACGGTTCGATCCATTAAACTCTCAATCTGACTCATGAACGCATGAACTGATACCTCAATTAGTTTCTAGTCCAATTCGATTTTAAAAACAATTGGTAGTGGCTTACAAATAAACTTATTGAGGGAATAAAAAAAAGGAAAAACAAGGATGCAATCGTATTAATAACTTCGACCGTAGAACTGGGTGACTAAAACCTTCTCTCAACTGGGTCGACAATATAAGGGCTGGCCATGGACATTTGACCGATAGCCCGATCTTTCGGTGGGTTGGTCCGGCCCATCAACCCAACCCGATGCGCAATACGTAAACTAGGAAACAGAAATATAAAGGAAAAAGAAAAATTCCAGAACCTACTCTTAAATTTCATTTTCCAGAAAGATAATCAAATACGATAACAAGTTAAAAGCAACTAAAGGCTGGCATGACACGATAGACAGAACAAATTGCAGAGTCCCATGAATTTGGTTCGCACGTAATAATTAATTTATATTAAGATTAAATCAGTTATTTAATTTTTATATGCTTATAACATTTAAATTTATAATATTTTTAAATAAAAAATACTGAATTATATTAACTAACAATTATTTTTCTGAATTCAAGCAGGATGTGTCCAAACTTGTGATGTGTTTCAATTTCTAGTTTGGCTGATCGTTGTCCCAGGGACCCAGCTGATGCGGCCGTTTCGCTGGCCGTTGTGTGGGCAAATCGTAATTAATCCAAATTAGGAAGCCCTTTAATCTTCTGCGTCCCATCCGCGAGTCACGACTGCGCGCGAAGTAAAAGACCCAGCGACCAACTCAGAAGACTCCACCTCGTTTCCATCGTCACTCCCCTGCAGCTCTCGGAGCTCCCAAAGCTCCTTCACTCAAGGCTCTCCTCTCTTCTCATCCGCTATATAAACTCCTTCCAAGTCTCTCCGCATTCTCCATTTCTGGCTTCGGTTTTGGCTTCCCGATCTCCGTCTCTCTATTCCGTCCTCCCTCTCCGAATCCTCGGTGTGTCCTCGATGGCCGCAGCCGGATCCAACGTCGTCGCTCTCAAATCCGCCAGAGTCTCGGGGAGACTCGGCTGCTCCGGAGAGCGCAGGCTGTGCGTTCCTCCGCATATTTCTCCTGCTCTCGGCGGACTAGGATCGCATCGCCGTTTGAGTTTCCCCTCGCTTCACAGTGCGTCGAGGAGTTCCATTTCTACTTTTGGTACTGTTCCTTTCATCTCTATGCATTTTTATCCGTGTTTCTCTGCTGATCGTCGTTTCCTCTCACCGTTAAGATATCCAAATCGATAATTGGATGTTTCCAGGAGAATGTAGTTTAGCATTTGGTTGCAAGCCGTGGAGATACTTCGGCCCTGAAACGTTTGATGTTTGCTGAGCCAGCTGGAATTATTACGAGCGTCAAACTTTAGTAGATATATTTGCTCTCTGAAGTGGCGACTTAAAATTTGTTTATATTAGAAATAGTTTGTCCTGAAATATAACGGCAGTTCATTTATCTGCTCTACAATGAATGGTCGAGGCGAGAAGGCTGTGGTTGACTCGACTTGTATTTCTGCATGACTTGAGGCGTAGAGCAGTAGCGTGGTGCTATCTGATTTTGTCGAGACAGCTGGAATTATTAGGAGAGTCAAAACTTTTATAGATACTTTTTCTCTCTGAAATGGTGACTTAGAAAAATGCGGTCGCCCACTGAAATAAAAATGTCTACATTAGGACTCGACTTCTTGTATTGCTGCATGACTTCAGGCGTAGAGCAGTTGCTTGGAGCTTATCGTGCTTGCTTGTGTTTGGTGAAGACGAACCTAAGCATCAATTGTTGATGCATGTTCGTGAAGTCATCTGATAGTAGTGGTGGCAACAGAATGAAACATATCCGAGATTTCATCTGGCACATTGACTTTGTCATGGAGAAGATCCTCTTGATGTTCTTTGCTGCAGCTTTGTGAAAGACTGGCCGATCATCCTTCAATTTGATTAAACTTAAATGCCTGGTTGAATATTTAAGATGTAGTGCATGCAGGTATAAGAGCTCAAGTTGCCACTACTGAGAAAGTGAGTGCGGAAGCAGCAAAAACTTTGGAATCCCCAGTGGTTGTTGTTACAGGAGCATCCCGAGGTATTGGGAGAGCAATTGCCCTGTCACTGGGAAAAGCCAGGTGCAAGGTTGGTGGATTCCCTTACTGGTATGACTGTCTTATTGTGGTAATTCTTTGGAGCACTAGTAGCTTATCAGATGAAATTAATAGGAGATAGAAGAGAAAGGGAGCTGACAATGAAAATCTCTATTAGGTTCACTAATTACTAAGACATATTTTTCTGGGGGAAATCCTTGCATGATCCTGTATTGCCATGATGGCCCATCTTCAGTCTTTTTGACTGCTGCTAATGACTTCTGCATTTGCAGGTATTGGTCAATTATGCTAGATCATTAAAGGAAGCCGAGGAGGTCTCGAAAGAGGTAACAAGTGCTGATAGATCAATTACAGCCCCACAATTTAATCCCCGTTTGGCAGCATTGCAATTCTTCTATGTGTCTTCCTGCTGACTCTCCTGATGAACCAAACATTTGTGACATCTATAGCAGTTTTTATCTCATGTAAAATTAAATAAATGCCATAGATAAATAAAGGTCTGAATTGATGAGAATCTGTCTTTAGATAAATAGAGGTCTAAATTGATGAGAATTTGTCATTCCTTTCAATTTTTAAAGAGCATCTTGTTTGTCAATTGGCCTATAATCTTTTGCATGTTTAAATGCAGATAGAAGCATGTGGAGGTCAGGCCCTGACATTTGGGGGAGATGTTTCAAGGGAAGAAGATGCGGAAGCAATGATCAAGACAGTGAGCAAATTAATGATTGTCATTTCATGATATCTTATCAAGAGACTATACTCTACATGACTATCTCATTCATTTACAGGCAGTTGATGCATGGGGAACTGTCGACATATTGGTAAATAATGCAGGTTGTTGCTGACCAATTTGCTTTTCTTATATTGTGCTGCCAATTATACTTCATCTGATGCCCGTGTCCTGCTTTCAGGAATTACTCGAGATGGGTTGTTGATGAGGATGAAGAAATCCCAATGGCAGGAAGTCATTGATCTGAATCTTACTGGTGTTTTCCTTTGCACGCAGGTACAAATAATTGTAATTCGAGGAATTATTTCTTCAGAACTATTTGCTGGAATTATTTAACTAGGATTAAGGTTATTGAACTTATTTGCAGGCAGCAGCTAAGATTATGATGAAGAAGAAAAAGGTAACAGCGACCTTCCTGTCTGTCTGACATTCCTCGTCTATGAGGTTTAAGCTTGCGATCTTCCATTATGTTGTAGCCTTGTAGGTCCAAGTGGCTTGAATTCGTCCTTTTCCAAGTTACCATGTCATTCAAATTCTGTAGACTAGCTTGACTATATCGGTCTTGCAGGGAAGAATCATCAACATCGCTTCAGTTGTTGGCCTAGTTGGTAATGTTGGGCAGGCCAACTATAGTGCAGCAAAGGCTGGGGTTATTGGCCTGACAAAAACTGTTGCTAAAGAATATGCCAGCAGAAACATCAATGTGAGCCTTTGTTTCTTCATTTCTGATTAAATTCGTTACAGATTAGCTTATTAAAAAAATATAAATTTTAATTTGTTACTGATTGGAACAACTTGCTTTCAGGTTAATGCTGTTGCTCCCGGGTTCATTGCATCAGATATGACTACTAAACTTGGGGAAGAGGTGGAGAAGAAAATCCTGGAGACTATCCCACTTGGTGAGTTATGCAAGAATCAAAGACTTCTCATTGTTTCACTTTCAGATATTTATCTTTATTATCTTCAGTATTTTTCCATTTAGGCATCCAATGAAATTTGACATAGATATCATTTTTTTAAAAAAAAAGTGGATGTAGCACTTACTCATAAAGTCATTGTTGTCTTTGTTGTCATTTTTTTTTCAATAATCAGTCTGAAACATCCATTATCAGATATGCTTATACGCTAAAAATGTCGAAGTACTGGCTATATACTCATTATGTCTCCCAGACCAATGGAACCAACTAAATTAGAACTGCCTATCCTGTGTCATTATTGTGATAAAAAAAGACTGATTCAAGTGGTGCCACATACTTGCACAAAATCTGGGATCTTGTCACTTTAATTCAGAGTTTATTATGTAACCATGTGAGATTTAAGTCTCTGCGTAAACATATAGTTCACATGGGATCTGCCTCTCATGATCTCAGGAAGGTATGGCCAGCCACAAGAAGTTGCTGGGCTTGTGGAGTTTCTTGCTGTTAATCCCGCAGCCAGTTACATTACTGGACAGGTAAGATACTGTATGTTCTGCTTCTACAATGTTCTTTTATAGCTTGGATGATAACTTGGAAAACCTTAGGCACATTGGTACCTCAGGAATAGAATAATAGGCAGTTGCATAATAGATCAGATGCATTTCCTTTTCATGCCAATGTACAAAATGGGCCAAAAATAGGTTAAATTCATCCGATGCTCCATGCTCTTCATAAATAGGTTTGGTGTTGGTTCCCGCCTAACACAGTCCTGGGACAAAATTGAAATGCCTGGCCTGGCCGAACTTGAACTTGCTGAGCAAGGCCCTGAATTTATGGGAGTATTATTATGAACAATGAACATGTCCCAAAATAGATGCCCAGATAGCAGAAAAAGTAGAATGCCCCGTAGGGAAACGGTCATAGGTGTTGTCCCATGTTAAAAGTGGCGAATTACTAACTCTTAATTTTATCAACGACCAACTTCTTATTTTCAAATAATGAAACCAATTTTCTTAACACTTGAAAAGGGAGGAAAACCATTACTAACTCCAAAAAAACAAAAACCTTAAAAAGAATAAGACTTCAATTCATTTGTAAATCTAGTGGATATTGACACGGCATATTTAGGATATATCTTTTGAACTTTTGGAGTGTCTGTAAATTATTCAAACTTCCTAAGGCAGTTGCCTGCTATTAAGCTAAACTAAAATTGGGCTCCATCTTATGCCTACACATTTACCATGTTCAATATATATCTTGATTACTTTAATGAACAAAATGTAATATTTTTTAATACCATCAATAACTTGCCTTTTAGTTCTAAAATAAAATTTCTTAATAAATATGAATATAAAAATAAGAAAAACCAAATTATATATAAAAAAATACATGAATTCTAAAATTTAAAAATCTACACATCCTAAAAACCTCTATATCACCATAAGACTTCAAAGACTAAAAAATATAATCATAAAAAATACAAACATCTAAAAATAATAAAACCCTTTAAAAATCCAAAATAATTTTAAACTTTAAGGCTGTATCACCCTAGAAAAACAAAAATGGGGAAAAGGAGGAAAACTAGTGCTAACTCAAAAAAAAAAAATGCTTATAAAAGAATAAGGCTGGTATTCCTCTTTAAATCTAGAGGATATTGACACGGTATATTAAGATAATATTTTGAACTTTTGGGGTGTTTGTAAATTATTCAAACTGCCTGAGGCCATTGCCTGATATGAAGCTAAATTAAAATTAGGTCTGTCTATCTTATTCCTAACTGCCGAAGCATTTATAATTTTCTATAAATATCTTAATTATTTTAGTGAAAAAAATGAAATATTTTTTTGATACCATCAATAACCTTCCTTTTAGTACTAAATTAATCTTCCTTAATAAAAATGAGTGTAAATATAATAAAGCCAAATTATGAAAAAAAATACTTGAATTCTAAAATTTAAAATTTTATAAATCCTAATCAACATAAAAATCTAAAAAGAATAAAAATATAAATCAACCCTAAAAAATTGTTAAAAAATACAAATTCTAAATCCTAAAAAAAACGTAGAATTTTTTTTAAATCCAAAAATGTTAAAACCTTAAAACTCTAAAAATGAGCCCTAGAAAAGCCTAACTCTTGATAAAACCTATAATCAAAAGAATTCTTAGCTCTATAAAATCCTAACGATTCAGACCTTTAATAGTTGGAATGTTAGTGTTATTTAAAATTCCCCTTTCTTTGTATTTTTATAATTATGTTTGCAATTATAATTTTCACAGGTATCGGAAATTAATTAAATATGAATCATTTCTAAGATCAAGTAAAGGGTATGTTAGGCATTGAGAAGTTTGAATTAGATTACTAAACTGTTATTTAATTGTATTTAGAAAGTGGGCATAATACAGAAAATTCATTAAAATCATTTGATAAATTTGACTATTTCTTTTCTTAAATAATGGACAAATAAACATGTGAAAAAATATAAGTTGGTAGAAACAAAAGAATATAATATTCAGTTTGAAACGTCCTACTTTACAAGTTTTGAGATCCTCTGAACTTCAGGGTTGTTTCCATAAAGCTCTGTGTGGGCATATTTAAGAGCAATATGCACCAGAAACTTATTAGTCAGGATAAAATCATGGTTATTAGATGGTGTTCTATCTCCATTTATATCATAAATAATGCCTTTGTGCAGGTGTTCACCATTGATGGAGGCATGGTCATGTAGAACATTATGAAGTGGGAACGATTTATTGAGTGTGACATGCATATTCTAGTCAGTGGATGACACCTAAAGGTGCTCTTTAACCGTAGAATCTCACGATATCTCTTTTTCTCAAGGTGTTGAAACAGAGTAATCCTATATGATTGTCTCCATGTTACTTTAGGGCATAAGAATTATCTTCCTTTTTTTGTTTCCTCTCGCTGGAGTGGAAATGTTATTTCAGTTTCACTACTGAATTTAATAGGTCACAGTTTGGTTATCGAATTTCCTTTCATGGGTGTCATCAGCTTCTATCGGCAAAAAAAGATGACAATGGAATGGGTATTGCAGAAGGTACTAAAGATAGGTAAAATTTTTCCCACAAACCACTAAGCTGATCGAATATAGTATCCGAAGCAATTACCATATTTAATTGGTCTGGAAACTTGGATTCATAATCTTAAAATTATTTATCTGTAACCGCTCCAGTCCCCTGGTCTTACGTTAGTAACAGAAGCACTTGCAGTGTCAGGATTCCACTGGTAGTGAAGCTCCACGAATGTCCCTGCACCTTCAACCTTGGACAGTCCTCAAGGATTGATGCAGAAGCACTTCACCTGCAATCCCCATTCATTTCTTCCTCCAAGAGACAATCTGTCCCCACAAATAATTTCAATTCATCGGTTCTTATTTTCAATATCACGTTACATTCTCTTAAAGGTGCTCTGATTCTAAAGGAGAAAAGTGTGAACTGAGCTTGAAAGAAAGAACCATCTCTGAAGGTAAGATGAGGATGTCTGGGATTAACGAGAAGTAGTGTCTGGAGCAAGTTAAAAGTCCAACAAGACATCCTCTTCTGGTGGATACCGAGGATAGAAGCTCTTCAGAAAAACTCACGTTAAAAAATTAGATCAAAAGATTCAACTATATGAGATAAACATGCTTGCGTGGTTAGAGATTTTCCCCACTTTGCACATGCGCTGGCAAGAAGCATTGTAAGCAAGTACGCTCATGCAATCACTCGGTATCCCATCTGATGGATTTCTTCTTGACATCTACTCTTCACTGAGCTGTCTCAGAATACCCACTTGCAGCTACCTAACTTGACCTAAGCTTTTTATCAAGTGGTTATTACCTCGCACTCTCCAAAAATATCAGAAAGTACACAAAGGTGTAGTAAAAACTCAATTCTGAAAGTGCCTAAGAGGGAATGTATCAACACTGCCATGATTAACATGTCACTATCTTAATTCTCAAAAAAAAAAAGTTACTATCTTGAGTTTCATAAGTTCAGTTTAAGTCAATCACATTACTATGGAATGATCTTAACGATGAGGAACAAGACGTGAAGAAAATGAACAAGCTCCAGTGGAAGTGATCAGCAGTTACCTGATTTACCTTGAAAATCCCTGGGTTGGTGAGATTCATTATCTGCATTTCAGATCCAAGAGATAAAAAGGTAGAAAATTTAGAGTTGAAATAGTGGAGACAATCAAAAGCTGCTTATTTATTGAAATCCTCAAAAAGCTTGTACCTGATGATTAAGATCTGACGAGTAAGTGTCAAAATCAGGCTTCGTAAGAGAGGAAATGTGGCGGAAAGATATTTACAAACACAACAGGCTACAATAAGATCAGCAAGTGGCATGATACACTATCAAATAATGGTTGTTTGACGATCTAACTAGACTAGGACGGGAGGTGGATAAGGATGGGAAATGAATCCAGTGACAAATTTGCATCAGCGGTCTTTGTTTAGTGGCGTACGAATGTATATACCAGATGTAGAGCATATTTCTTTGACTCACAAAAAAAAAGTCATTGGGATTCATTTACTGTCGAAGCAAATGACTCTGATACTCCTCAAATTTGTCATCGGAAATAGATTCAGCAAACAAAAGAAAAAAGAATAAGAAAAGTCTTTGAAAATAAATTCAGTTATGTTTGAACCGCTGAAAATGAGAAATATACTTCCATTAATTACAATGCGAATAAAAGTGTGAATAGGCAAAAAACGATATTAAATAATTAAAAAAAAAACACATGCCATGACGAATCAAAAAAGTTAAACTCACCAAGAAATTGAACAGTCAAAACTTTCTTTGTTTCTTTTTCTTTCCTTTTTTTTTAAATTTTTGCTCAGAACATTCAATCACATTCACAAGAAGATTGGAGAACAGTTGAAGTAAATGAGACGTTCGCTGAACAATTTTAAGCTTTTCCTTTTATATTTTTATATCCAGGTATCTCACCCTTTCAGGTCGGTTTTCATATCCCACCTTACGTCCACAAGTAACTGTCCAAACTGCAATGCCAGATATATTTCCAGTCCAACGATACTACATTTTTAATCCTATCCTAACTTATAACTGACCTGGCAATTATAGCCTTACCCTATGTACCTGAGGAAAAAAAACATAGTCATGGTTGGCATCATCTATGAGCACTTCTCTCAAAGAAACAAATACCTACTTTCCTCAGGATCTCAAGGTGAAATATTTCATCAAAGTTCATATCCATAGCTCCTCTCCTTATTTTGGGGTGTTTTGACTCCACAAATGGCCCTGGCTTCAAAGCATCAATTGACAATGTCAGATAGAGCAGAAAGGCATTTACAGAAATTAACTAAAACCGCACTTGTTGGAACATCTTTCTACTAGCATAGTCCAGCAGCACTTTAAGAGATTCGAAGAACAAGTTGTCTGTCATAGTAAAGGGACCTGCAGTAATAATTACATTGAAGGACCATTTTTAGATCCTGATAGAGGTATTAATCACAAATAAGAAGATAAAAAGTTGCAATACCACCTAGATGCTTATTATCTCTTCTAAAATGTAAACGAAGTAGATTTTCTTTCTATTGACTTGAAAGAAGAAAATTTGTAACTATCTAGATTGACTTAAACTAAGGTAATTCAGACAAAAAATTGAAGACTTATTTCTCTTTGCATACCATTGATAATTCATCATAATAGGAGGTTCTCCTGATTCACAGTATGCCTCTTCGCTGGACACAAGTTAACATTAGCAGGTAAACTTTGAGGGAAGGAGTCAATAGTTTTTATGCAATCAGACAGTGTTCACTATGGTTGTTAACTTCAATTCCTACTATCTGTGATAATTAGAATACTAAATCATACTGGTTCCCATGAGCAGTGTGACCCTTTCTATTCTCACTTTTTCTAGTCTTACCAGATCAGGCAAAATTGGCTCAACCTCTGTAAAAATAGGCGTAGGCTGTCCTCCTGAATGTTCAATGCTGTCACAACCATCAAGCAAGAAGGATCATTTTATAGCAGCTTGCAGGGTTGAAAGGTCAAGAAGTGGATCTTAGCTGATGAAACATTATAAAATATGGAACTTATAATTTTTTACGTTTTTGAGGATCCTCCATGAAGTTCATTGTTAATCCATATGATTCAGTGTCAAAGTATAGTGATCAAAATATGCAATGGAGGTGTGTTGCCATATCTCAGAAAATACTTACGAGTGGCTCCTTGAAAGTTGAATATAAACTTTCAGTTCATGAGACCGCGTCCAATGATTGGGCCTATGGCATATTCATTAAAGTTTCTGCTCCAGAAGTATCGAAGTTACCTATGGTCAACACCAAGAAATATTGAATTCACAGGCAAAGTATGCAATTTGATGATAAATTTTCATTTGTACTGCTGGTGCCTGATAATTATGTTGAGAAAGATGATGCTTAACCTGCTTCCTATCTAACAAGATGGATTTATCATTCAAATGGCCTTCTCCATCACAAACAGATCATGCCTAAGGCAAATATAGTTTTCTGCCAAAAAAGGAGTGCCACCAGATGCATCAGGGCTAGCACCATTTAGATATATGGAAAAAGAGGACAATGCTAATGATTAAGGATATCCAACTCAATTATAGGAGATTCACCAAGAAATGTGGGATGGATATTACTCAAAGTGATAATACCTGTGGGGCAACTGTTGGATCCATTGGCTTGTCATGTACACCAGAAGCAGCAAAGCACGTCAATGCCTTCTAATGCAGCTTTCAAGAGCATTATACTACAAAAATCAGGAAACAGAAGGCAATCAACCTGACACTCATTAAGAATGGAAAATTAGAATAACTCCACAAAATCAGAAGACATGGTACCTTGTCTTCTATCCTGTCAGACATAAATCTACAATTGGGTCTTGGTTTTGTTACATGAACTGCAGTGGAGCATCTTTCTCAAGATATACTTTCGTAAGAACATCATCTCCAGAATCCTCAGGATCAAGTTCCTTCTTGCCATTCTTTTCAGTGGACAGTTGATTGGTGCTGAGTTTTACAGCAAAATTTTCTCAGGCATGATAATATTTGATTGTTTACCAGAATAATAACCAAGCCATTTGGCTGATAATCTGGATGAAATGGCTTGGACGAGAAAAATAATTTATTTGTTTTTGTGCCACTTGTTTCTTCCTTCATACAATCATCTTCATTGTTTAAGATCTAGCTAATGTTCCTCCTATATCACTTGAAAAAATCAGGTATAAAACAACAGTTGCTGAAACTGCAATGACAAATCAAGTACAATTATATGATAAACTCATCATCCATGCTTACGGTTTATCTTGAGACTAAAGCATTGCAGACACTCCTAACAATAAATTTGGAGATGCTTATCCACCTGTGTAATGCAAATCCATTAACAGACAATTTCTTCCAGTATAATAAGTAAAGAATTAATGAATTCTCACATGTCTATATCTTTACTTGAACAGACAGGCAAGTATATTTCCTCCTCAATAATAGACTCCTTCACCTCACTTTGCAGGACAAAAGAAATCCATCTATGTCAGCATTTTGCACAGTAGTTTTTTCTCTTTCTTTTTGGAGAAGTGAATATTTCATCAATAACCACAAAATATACTTACAAATATTTAACTATACAACAAAAAAGCAGAAAGTTTCTAACTAAACTGTAGTAAACTCTTTCTACAATAGTAAAATTTCAGGTTCCTAACTACATGGTTAATTCATTGAGTTGCCTGCCAGGGAAATCAGGTTCCAAGGAAGTCACAACAGTGATCAGTAAATTCTGTACCTAGTCAAAACCTATCGCATTGAACATAGCACATAATGTACTGACAACCTGTCCAATCTGAAGAGCAACAAGTTCCTAGCCTATCATGCGAGAAAATCAAAAGCGCAGCCAGAATAATTAAGGTGTTAGCAGTTTGTCTCTGCTTCCTCTTTAAAGATCTTCAGGTAACACGATTATAATTTATTAGCTTCATAAACTTGTGATTTGCAAGGGCTTTTGAACAGGAGTCAGCTCAGAAGAGCTGTCTTCAGCTCACTGGACAGAAAACCACCTTTTATCTCTGTCATTAACAACTCGACTGAACCATGTCAAGCTCATAAGCTTCATCTGTAGAGATTCAGAGGCTCTCAATTATACTATTGCTATCAGATCACAGTAGATGTGTCGAGCATACGAAATCCAGCTGCAGATCACAATCGAAATAATACCTATTGGATGGAATCGAGAAGACGATAGGAGCGAGGTACCTACTGAGATAATAAACCTCCGAGCTATAGACAAGATCCGAAGGCACGATACTGTAATTTATGCAGAACGTAAGATCGATTCAGGGTAGATTTAGCATATCGCTTCGTTTCGTGTTCGCAGAGTAGAGGTTTCAGTCGGAACAGTGAAGCGAAGCGATACTAACTTACATATTCTCCTTCTCCTCTTCGTCGAGAGCGAAGCCACTCTTCCTGAACTCTACTTTGATTTTCTCCTCCCTCTCCTTCTCCCCCTCTCTCGATGCTTCTCTGCGTGTGTGTGTGTGTGTGTGGCTATCGAGTTTTTGCAGAGAGATGGCGGGAATAAGACACTCGTCGACCGGGGGCGCCTTAAATAGGGGGTAGGAAACATGTGGATATTTTCCGAAAATTCGCTCGACGTCCCCCATCTTTTCTTTATTGCATATCACGCCGTGTGGAGAGGATCCGGTATAATCTACATGAAAAGCGAGCTAAATCAACCCGATCTGCGTGGCCTCGTGGATGTTAGTATATGTTTGTAAAATTTAATATAATATCAGATTATATGAATTTAAAATTTACATTGTTGTTATTAAAGCTATTATATCTGAAATATGTGTAATCGGATTCTTTGATTTATTGTGAGGAAAAAATTATTAAAATTAATTAAATAAATTGTAATAATGATAATTGCTTGATTAAGACTTCATTATTTTATGCTATATCTAAACCTTTGTCACAATAAGGCAGCGAAGAATTTTCCCTTATCATGGTATATTTTAAACTAAATAAATAAATGTTTAAAAATAGTTTTTAAAACCAAATTAATAATCAGTTTAGGTATAAGTTGGTGAATCAGATCGAAGGTTTAATGAGTCAAACCATATACTTAATAAATAATATTAATAATATAATATTACTAATAAATTTATATAATATTATAATTTAAATATAATTTATAATAAAAATTATTAATATTACAATCATATTAAATAAAAATTTAACATAAAATATAAGTATAAGTACAGTAAAATAATATATGTATATTATAATAGATTTTTATTTTTTAAAATTTTAAGTCGATCGTTTTTTTTACTGGTTCAATTAGGTTTATGACTACCTGAAACCGACTTATTCAATCGGAGTTGACCTCATTGAAAGTGTAATTAAATTTTTATAGGAATCGAACCGGATAAGTGATCGGTTCCTGTCGAACCGGCCCGCTCGGTCCGGCTTCTAAAACTATGGTTTAAGGAAGGGAAAAAAAAGGCGGTCGCATTTTTTACCGTTGAGGGCGCATTCTGTCCCCGGATCGGACGCTCGAAAAGGAACTAGCCGTTACCTCATCCCCTCTCCTCTTCTTCATTGCCTCACTTCGATTCCCATGTCCTAAAATTATTTCTTCTCCTTCTCCACTCTATCAATCCATTTGAGGGATTTTCAGCACCGTATTGACGATTTCCCAGTCGATCGCTTTCTCGTTTTTCTGTCGGAGATAACAGGGGGCTATTTTTCGGCCTTGCAAATACGATGGCTTCAAAAACAGTCGCCAAGGACATCATAACTCTCCGTGGATCTGCTGCGATCGTCAGTGAGTTCTTCGGTACGTTCTAGTTTGCTTATATATACTATAACCGCGTCAATGAATTTTTTTTCCTGTTTTTGTAGAGTTGTATCTGTATTGCTCTTGTAATGAATCATGTACAAAGTTTCGCAATAAAGAACGCGCCCATGATTTTGATTTTGCCCACTTTTTATGAAGATAAGGAGAAACCGATTATACAATTCAATATTGCCTCCTGACTCCTCGCGTTCAAGGTTTCGAGGATTGAAGCGAAGTTGTCAATGAATGTATTGTTTTTGTGTTTGATTCAGGTTATGCTGCAAACAGGTTTGGATACTGGAGTTCTACTTCTTCGTGTTGAGTGTTGATTTTTATGTATGTATGAGAGTTGAATTCAAAATGGTTGTCATCTTCCATTTCATCAGTATTCTCTACAATCGTGGGATTTATCCCGAGGAGAGTTTTGTGAAGGTGAAGAAATACGGACTACCAATGCTATTGACACAGGATGAGGGTGTTAAATCCTTCATTGCCAGCTTGACTTCTCAGCTTTCAGGTAACTGATCACGCAAACATTTAAGGTTGCACTTCGTTTGATTTCCCAAGGAAATGCGAAGCAGAGAAAAAAGGGGCTGAACATACTCGATTAGAATTATTAGGTGCAGTCTCTAGTAATTTTATGGGTTAACAAAGGTGGCGGCAAAATGTTGCTTGCCTGGAAGTCAACGATGCACAGAGGCTGTTATTGCTTGGGACTTGAAAATATTGGATGTGGTAAAAAAAAAAAACATCATCAAGCAAATGAGCAAATGTTTTTCTAATATATGTCTGCCCGATTATGTCAATTTGCTGCTGCCTCGTCTTGAAAAGTCTTGCTGTCTTCTGTTTATCCACAGCAATTTTATTTATTGGTGTTATTCATTTGGATTTTTAAAACTGTCAACAGAGTGGCTTGAGGCTGGGAAGCTGCAGAGAGTCGTGCTGGTGATAATGAGCAAGTCTTCGGGTGAGGTCTTGGAGAGGTGGAACTTCAGCATTGAGACAGAGAAGGAGGTCGTTGAAAAAGGGTAAGGCCAACAAACTGCAAAATCCTTGTATTATTTGATAAAAAAAAAAAACTTCATTTGTGCATTACTGGCTGTTTGCATTTGGTGATTCATAATCTGATTGCAGAGTGTCGAGGGAAAAGAGTGATAAGGAGATCATGAGAGAGATTCAAGCAATTATGAGACAGATAGCTTCGAGCATCACTTACCTGCCATGCCTCGATGACCCCTGTAAGGAGAAGAAGAGTCAAAGAAATGCCATAATCTCGCTTTTTCTTCGCTTATTTGATTGAACCTTTTCATCATTCTTGCTCCCAACCTCAGGTGTATTTGATGTGTTAGCTTACACTGATAAGGACGTTGCTGTGCCATTTACATGGATCGAAAGTGACCCTAAGTTGATTGCCAATCCACAGATGGTGAAGCTGCATTCTTTTGATACTAAGGTGAGTTGATAATGGGCTGTTTGATTAAACGGTTAGGGAAAGAAAAAAAAGAGGATCTGGTGTAATAATATCTTGCTTCACTGTCATGTGCCCTCTTCCTTCCCTCTCTTCTAGGCCTATACACCTCATTTGTAACCGAGAATTTGGTTTAGAGTCCCTTCCAGTAGCTGTGATTGTTTTTTTTTTTCTTGATTTTTCATCTTTTCTTACCCCGTGTTTGCAGATACACAAGGTTGATACACTTGTATCCTACAAGAATGATGAATGGGATGAACAGTAGAGAACTCCATTCTTCTCTGGTCCTTTTTAGTGGTCACGGTGAATTCTTTATTCACTTCTTGAGAGAGAGAGATCTAATAGGAGAATCACAATGTGTTCGCTGTAAAAAGGATGTCTTCGTTTTGTTTGATCTGTGTGTTCGTGAAAGCAGCTGGCTTATTTTGTCGAGGAAGCTATATTAAGACAACCAACCCTTCAAAAGGTGGAGATGTTGTGCAATTCAAGTCACTTTGCCTGTTATGTGAAGATACTGAATTGGTATGAAAAGGAACATGAGAAATTCACATATAATTTCCAAATCGAGATAGTCAGGGAAAATTTGTCATAAGAGTACGAGATTCACACTTCGAAGAGAGGCTGCTTGTTCCAGGGACAGAAAAAATATGTTCGTCGGTTAAACATCACAACCCACAAAGATGACTATACAAAGGATGAAACTGAAATCTGAAAGAAAACCATACAAGGCACGGAGCCCTGTTTCAGGTCACTCCACGATATAAGGCACCGGGCCGTAAATCATCCATGTTGTCAATTATCCTATACCCATCAAACTCCCTCAGGCACATCCACCCTCTCCGGGCTAGAAAATAACGATAATCATCTTCAGTGTAGAATATTTTATCTTCTGCGTCAACTGGCATGTGGTCTGATTCGTCATAGACATATACTTTTATTGCCAACCCTGAACACAAGATTGTTGAATTAATAAGATAATTTTGAGCACAAGACCTTTTGCGGGTCCAGGTTCAGCCTGAGTTCAACACATCCAGCTAATAAGCAACATCCAAACATGATAAATCTAAAAAGTCTGGAACCGCCTGCTTGATTCACCGTTATATCCAGAATCAGTTACAGCAATTACCTTCATCAAGGTGAAGAGTGTAATTTCCCAAAGGCATGTCTTTGTCTAAGCTTCTAACAATCTGATTTTCATCCTCCAACCAAAATGCTCTTTTCGTCCTCAATCTAAAGGCGCACTTGATTGCCTCCTTAATGGATTCCGCCGAGCCATCAATACCAATCCTTCTTGTGTAATCTCCCCATTTAACCACTATAACTCTCCCTCCATATGACTGGCTCTCCCCACCTGCTACAACAAATATATAGTGGCTAATCTTAAGAATACTAGTGGTAGCGTTTACTCGTGATGGTTATGGTAAAGCATAAAAACAATAAATGCACACTATTCAATGTTATATAAAGAAATAGCAATATATTCATTGTATAAATAATAACAATATATACTATTTTGTTACTCCCCCACAGTTATATTGACAAGGAGAATGAGAAGCCCAACAAATGGATCTCAGTAGAAAGCAAATGAGAGGGTTTGAAAACTCAAAACATCATGCACTAATATCATCATATGAACTTGAAAGATCAATACCAATTGATTTGTGGGAATCTAACATCAGCCATTGATATCAAGTGAGGAACTTTGTGTTAATAACTGCTCAACAAATTTACGCATGTTCATTTATATGAGTTTTAATGCTGACCATTTCCAGGGGTTTCTCTCCAATTCCATGGAGGAACTCCATTAGCTGCAGCAGGAGTGATGGCTAGAGGATGGCCATCATGGTCTAGACGTCTCTCAAGATTAAGCATTGGCCTTCTGCTTGCTGCGCATTCTACAATATTACAAAGATTTGAGTATGTGGGCTCTATTTCAAATTTTTTAAAACCCAAATGATACTGATGTACATATAAAGGGGAACCCATCTGAATGAGCAAATATCTTCAAGCTTCAGCATCGTTCCAGGAAATTTAATATGCTAACACAATTCGACAGCATTACTAGGTGGAACTGGAAGAAAAATCACAGAACACCAATCTAATGTATATGATGTTAGAGGCAATGCATTGAATCACTAGTATAAGGATGCATTTGTTCACCAACTGATCTTCAACAGGCAAAAACTATCGAGGAATCTAACATCACCACAAACAAGATAATTTTCTATTTATGGAAATGTCCTCTCACAAGATATGAGTCACAATTGAATCAACTGACATACTTCAACTATTCCTTCTATACTACATATCTGTTCTTCTCTATCTCTATGTTATTTTTTTATTAGCCATTTTGTGCATTTGTGTGACATCAGATACATATTGCATGAGCACATGCAGGCAGGCTCATCTTTTTATTAGAATGGATAGCTTCTTGCCTATCACACTTTCACAACCTATTATGTCAATTCCTTATTGTTTCATCTCTTCTGCTAACTGGGTTAAAAACCAAACTCAGAAGAGCGAGATGAGTTTGTTTAAGACAAAAAATTTAAGCTCTTTCCTATTACAAATGCAACTCTCACTTCCTCTGTACTTCCAAGTAGAAATGCCAAATTTGAGCTAATGCCATATATATTTCACAACTTCCCTAAGTCAGAAAAAGAAAAAAGGACAGGTAGGTCTCACTGGTTATCTTCCTCCCCTAAAATGTGGAACTATAATCATCTATCTAAGCAGAAAGTAACTGGCGCCATTATATACTTACAATTGATGAAGAACAGGCTATGGTTCATACAGATAACATATTATAATTTGAATATTTTGTATTGTGTTAATCCTATAAGCATGAACAGTTAAAAAAATTCAAATTTCATTTTACCTTCTACTGGTCCAAATGAGATGCCAGCATCCTCCATCCCTGCATAATTAAAACATAATATCAAACACCTGTATTAGGGAAAGAAGAAAAAGGAATAACCGCTGTTCCAACAACATAACTGCAAACATGATGTTTATAGTCTAGCAAGTACATGAAGAGTGAAGTTATCGGAAACAACCCGCAGAAGATAATGAAACAAAGTTAAGGTGAAAATGGATACAGTACAGTACTGACACTGGATGACAGTAGATGCATGCGATTAGTTTCCATCAGACATGCTTAAAAATCACAGAGTCTAGCAGATATGATCGGTTTCAACTTAAACTGAGGACACTTCTTCATCTCACTGAAATAAGAGCCTTCTTAACTTAAAGATGCATTCCATCTTTTACAGACAAATTTCCTCAACAAGCATTTAAGTAGATTGAACTACCCATTTCCCCAGATTATAACTGAAAATACCATAAACAACTTCTTAGGAAACCTTGTTGGATTAGACATTTGTTGGATAGTTAGTGGTATTAGACATTTGTTGGACTCTTTTGTTCATTTTGACATTAGATGGATATCCAGAAGGTGTAATCAGGCAGCACATGATCTGGCTTCTTTTGGACGGAATAAACTGGCTGAGGAGGATGTAGCTTTTGTATTTCAGAACCTTCATGTTCATCTTATTTTGAATGACATTGTATAATTTATCTTTCAAAGAAAAACTTCTTGGGAAACCTTCATATAAAATGACATCAGTAATAGTCAAAATTTTCTAAGAGCCAGTTAAAGTTAAACACTCTTGTTTATGGCAATATATTGACAAGCAAGGCAACCCATCTCCAAATTCACCAGCTTTTCAGCAGACACAACTAAAGCGCTGAAGCTTCCAAACTCGATTCATCACGCCAATGACTGCGCCATTATTGCAGACTCGAAATTGATGGAGAGAATAGAGCACACGACAGGAAGCGGTTCTAGGATTAACTAATTCTACGGGATAAAGCTCAGAATAGAAGACTAGGATTAACTTCTGCAGCTACAGAAACTCCGCAGAGCCCTGAAAGAGGAAGTAGAAGAAACGGGAACCATGATGTACCCTTGTCGGTGAATTGCACGAAGGAATCGACCTTAGTAGAGGAGGGAGTTGGGCTCTTATACTGATCGTTGTTGCCCCTCTCCCTTATAATCTCCTCAATCTCCTTGTAATATGACATCTTGGCTGACCCACTCCCTCCCCGATCGTGGTACTTGGCCTTCTTGAACTCCTTGAGCAGGTTCCTCCACTTATCCGTACACATGGTGGGACTCCGATCGAAACCCTTCTCCCTCATCTTCCCCGAAATCTGGTCCCATAGGTGCTTGTTGGACTTGGAGGTGTTGAACAGGGCGTCCATCTCCCGGCGGAGGGAGATGAGGCAGCGGGTCTCATCCTGGACCCAGGTCTCCGCCCGCTTCTTTGGGACTGCAGAGGCTACAGCTACGATGGCGGATGAGGACTTGCCGTCGGGGTCCCCGTCGGAGTCGCCGAGGATCAAGTGGTGCTGAGGAGGGGTGAGGTCGCCGTTGGAGGTCGATGGGAGGACGGGCTCGATGACCATGTCACCGGGGGCGGAGGTCGACTCCTCCGCCTTGTAGAAGTCGATCGGCCGGGGCTTCTCGGACAGGTACATGATCCAAGGAGGAGCAGAGAGGACGGAGAAGAGGTCGGTAAATGAGAAGAAGAGAGTGAAGAGTTGCTTCGAATTTTCTTTTTCTTTTTCCTTTTTCTTGGGCTGCAAGAGGTTTTCATGTTGGAGTCTACGGGAAATGAAAGCGGAGAGGGCGTGACGCAAACGCTCGTCCTTCGCCTGATTAGATTAGCCGAGTGAGTAGAGATGGCCTGACATGTAGAAGAGAGTCGACTGAATCCTCAAGAGGAATATTTCCATGTAATTCAATTTTTTTAAATATTTCAATGAAATTTAAAAAAAAAGATATTATAAAATTAAAATTTTAAATCTTATACCTCTACTGCTGAAAATGTAGAATTCTTGTTGTAACTGCTTAATGGTATTAGTTCTATGCATATATATATATTTTTTTATAATAAAGCACCTTATTTTTTTGTTTTATTTTCGGTGAAAAATCAAGCACGCTTATTAGTTTGGCCAAAAATATGAAAATATTTTTTTTTATAGTTAAAATTGATCTTGATATTATCTATGATGGAGAAATGCCTAAAAGCATTTCCAATTTTCCATGAAAGAAGGTCGAAATATTTTTGTCCCAGTGAATGGTGGTTTTGTCTTTCCCCTTATTATCCGTTCATTAGCTCTTGAAGATAATTCCATCCCCCCTCACCAAATCCCATCCCCGACATCAGTTTTCTCGGCCCGGGCTCGACTTTGGCTGGCAATTTTTCTTCACCTAGAAACCCATCTGGATAAGGACCCAAAAAACCGATTTTTGTCGGGCTAATCTTGGTTCAAGTTTCTCTTTTGTCTTTTTACCAGGGAGACTCGGTGCTTCTCTACCAATTCATGTCCTTTCATAAGGAGCTCTATTGATTTCGGCATTATATGCATGCGGGAAAACTGTGTTATCACTTATCATCAATGATGCAGAGTCCTAGAGCTCACTCTGACTTTGAATCTGGGCCTTGAGAGCGTAAAGCCAACGACTTGACCTCACCGGTCAACTCCTGACGCATTTGTAGTTTGCCAAAACAGCATTGTTTGTTTTTACCATCTTTCTGGGAAAAAAATGATGAACAGGCATATAGCTTGGAACCCTGAAAGATAAGGGAATGTTCCATATAATCATTATCCGGGAAGAAGCTCACGAAGCAACTCCATATCAAATTCACAAAGGGGAAAAAAAAATTCCTGACCAAGGGTATTAAGTAAAACATTAAACAAACAAAACATCCACAGCGACCCAAACAAGTGCTTTTCAAGGAAAATTCCTGAATCTTGCCAGTTAATTCCTTGACTTCTTCCTCGAAGACTTGGATGAAGGTTTGGATTGCTCTGCCTTGGAGCTGCCTGATTGACTTGATTTCGAATTGGAAGCACTCGAATTGGTCCCAGCTCCAGCCTCCTGTTTCTCTCGGATGACAGCACCTTGAGAGCCTCTAACCGCTCTCCTATCCTTCCTCTTGGGCCTATAGCTTGACCTCTCCCTCTTGGGGAGCCACCTCTCTGGGTCTGGTGGTGGGCCCGGGTTGGCAGGGTCAAACCCTTTGGGATACCTCGGCTTCCTCTTCCTCTTCTTCTTCGCCTTCTCCTTACTCTTACTCTCCTCATGCATCTCACTGATCCCAACTCGAGAGTAACCTACATCCTGCCGAGCCCCAGAAGTCTTCTCCAAACTGTCCACATCCACTCCCTTCAGCCCAGGCAAGGGCTTCAACTTCTTTGCATAAACTTCGGCTTTCTCAATATCCACTCGAGCAACAGTGCTGACAAGCCCGGCTATTGCATCTATGCTCCCATGGTTCCTTACAAGCTCTTCAAAGAGTCCAGCTGCTTCCTCTTGCCTCCCATGCCTAAGCTTGAAGGAAGCCGCCTCCTGCATTATAATACCAATCTTGTTGTCCTCAGTCATAGCATCAGACCACCATCTTAAGGCTGAGTCAAGAATAGAAGAGGCCCCATCAATATCACCCGCTTTTTCCTTCAAAGCCACTATGGTTGCGACAGTTCCTGGCATGTGTTGTATCCCAGGTATCCTAGACAGAGATTCTGCAGCCACTAGAGGGTGGCCAGCTGCTGCAGCAACTTGTGCCCTTGCAAGGAGAGCAACCTTTGACTTGTCTGGGAACTTCTCAGCAAATTGCCAGAGTATCTCCTCAGCCTTTACTGCCTTATTCTCTCTCACCAGGACTGCTGCTTGGAGCAGTACTGGCATCACACTATCAGGAAACATGTCAGGAAGCATAGCAGCAAATTCTCGAGCCTGAAGATATTAGAGAGATGAATATGGTCAATATATAAAGTTGGAACCACAGAGAGAAACTTTAGGGCAAAAGTTAAGAACCTGATTCATCTTGTTCGCATGGAGAAGTAAAAGCAGCCAATTATTGAATATTGCTTCCTTTTCCTTTCTTAGAAGTTTTAAGTCCACCATGCGAGAAAGCTGAAAGCCCTGGACATCTTTCTCTTTCAGGCGGTCAAGTTTTCTTAAGCTGTCACTAACGTCTTTTGGACCTTTCAAAGAAATGAGGTTGTTCGTTGCCACTGCAAGTGATGATTCATCTGCCAGATTCCGGTGAATGATGCCTGCATAAGCTTTATTTGCCTCTTCAATACGACCAATAACCTGAGAGAATAAAGTTGTCAACAATCAAAACATCACCAAATAATGGGCTACTGAAGGAAAATTTTCTCAATAAAGAGATACCAGTACGTCTTAGAAGTACCTGCTGAACATATGCCAGCTGCACCACAATAGGAGCCAGTTCAACTTCCACCTCATCAGCTTCGAAATTATCTTCCAGCAGCGTCTCCTGACCAATCCTGAAAAGGTTTGAGTAAATCAACATTAGTAAATCATTCTCCATTCATTAATGATGAAAGGGTTATACAAGAAGATGCCACTATCGTACAACATAATTAATACATGGTCAGTGAACCATAGACTAGAGAGATTCCAAATGAAAAGCATATTTTTTTATAAATAGTAAATGCAAAGAAAATTTATAAATTCCATAATGAACATAGAAGTTGTGTAAACTACAATTACAATACAAATATAAATGGATGCAATAAGAACCAAACAGTAAAAAATTTGTCACATGAGATTCTATCTTCCAATTGTCTATTCTTCAAATAAGGAAGGCAGAAAAGTTCCAGGTGGCCTTTTCTTTTTCGGTAGACTATGAAAGGATAATGTGCAATTTTACACACAAAGACAAACAGCATGTAAAGAAAGGTCTCAAATTGCTGTGTCACCAGTAGAGTTCAAATCTGCAAGAAGATTTTAGAAATTTGAGACTGTTCCCATGACCTGCAATAGGATTATTACCTTCGTGCAGATAAGAGAAGTTGTTCTGCATCTGAGTACTTCTCTCTTTGAATCAAGGAGCAAGCAGTGTTATATGCCAACTCAAAGCTGCTAGTTGCTTTGACTCTTAGTGAATCAAGAGTCCCCTGTACTTCAGAGGCCCTACCAGCAGCAACCAAAGTAGCAATCGCATTCACTTCTAATGAGTCAATCTTAGACTTTAGAAGATTTTGGTAGATATCGGCACAGGCATCCATTTTTCCCAACCGATACTGAATCTGGGATTCCAGCAGCATTGTGGAATTGCTTCTCTCCTGGATTTTTAGAGAATCCAAAGCTTCATCCAACTTGTTTTGTCTGTACAAGCAGTATGCCTGCTTAGAGACAGGCAGCAAAGAAAGACGAAAATCATAAGGCAGCACTTCTTCAAGTCAATTCCTAATACCTAGTTTGACATAAACCTTTTAGCCAAAACCGTAGACTACAACAACAGTGAGGACGGAATTAAGTCATGCTGCCAAGGGACACATAAGAGCTGTCATATATACCACCTGCAGCATGTTGTGGACTTCAAGCCTGGGTCAATTAGTATATTCAATGCTATATCCCACATGCATTCCTCTCTTACATGTTTGTACACGGAAAACACAAGAAAGTTTGAACACAAAAACTAACTTAAAGCAGGATTCTCCTGGGGGTTTTAAAACCACATTGAAATTCACATCTTTACATTCTATTTGTGTTTCAAACTATTCTCAATTGGAATCTGATATCAGGTAGCCGATCAGTACATGCAGTTTCCCTAAACGTGAAAAGTCCACGAGCGACTCCGTCAAAGCTAGATTCCTAACTGATATCAGAGCTAGAGGAACCAAGGCAAATCGCAATTAATGCAATTAATCAGATGTTTGAAGTCTCTCACCTTGTAAAAGCTAAAATCCACCGGTAAATTCTTGGCGGATTGAATTGCCGATAGAGCATCCTCGATGCTATCGTTCATCATCAGAGCCACGACCTTGCATCTGATCGCATCCTCGTCTCCAGAGGCAATCCCGAGAACTGCAGCATTGACACAGACAGCACGCCAAGAACAGAGTGTTTACACGGCACGGTAAATTCAGAGCATAAGACCGGCGAATTTGGAGAACTGAACCTTGATCTGCTACTTTGACGGCCTGCTTGAATTCAGATCGCTGGATGTGCTTATTAAGGGATGTAAACAGATCTTCGATGGGAGGCGGAGGCTGCGATGGAGATTGAGGGGTCTTCGACTTCGGCTTTGGAGCCATTGTCTCGCTCCGGCCGCTGACAGGATAACGCTCTCGCTAGCTCAGCAGGTATTGACGGAAGTGGCCGACTTGCCGAAGGGCGACGATACCGACCAATATATATGGAGACAGAGACAAAGGGATTTTCCCTTCCTCCGTCAGCTAGTCGCGCTTCCATGAACCATTGGGCTTCGGCTGATCTATCGGCCTAGTGGGCTTAGGGCTAAAAGGCTCAAATTTTCTGACTCTTATCATGGGACCATAACTTTCTTTTTTTTGGCAATTGCTTAATGGTCCAAGCCACGTAAATGGTAACCTTAGGCCGCTAGTAACCACGTCTTGAACGGCAGTGACCGGCGTTCAGCCTGCGCCATTTTTTTTAAAAAAAATTTCTTTGGTTTTTTCATGACATTAAAAATACTGTCCCTGATTCTAATTTCTAACACAACAAGAGGGACTGGTTGATTCCTAGGCCCTCTCAAAGCCCAAAAAACGTAACGGGCCTCGGGCAAATTGCCTGTTCTCGCGGTGAAATTGAAATATTACCCCTGATTCACAGGTTCAACGGTGCGTTTCGACATTCCCTCTTTCTCCGTCCGTCTCCTGGTCTCTCCCCGGCCGCCGGAGCTAACCATCTGGTATAAACCATCGAAACGGTCTCCGAGTATTGCTTGTTCCTGTCGGATATTTTGTCGGTTGGTTGGTTTTAGGCTGAGGAGCTTTGTACCCGCCAATTATGATCGTCTCTGAACGCTTATTGAAACGTGCTCTCATCAAAATCATCCTTTTCTTGTATCGATGATTTTTAGTTGATCGGAGACTCAAGGTGACATTTCCACTCCTAAGAAATTTGGGAGCTGTAGGGCGCCATTGCTAACTTTGCACTGCTTGTTAGCTGTGTGATAGAATGCTTATAAGAGAATGTTTTTTGCTGGCCACTACTTCTGGAAAGAATTAACAGTTTCATGCTTCAACTTTGATTATTTTAAATTGCAACCCTCAGAATGGAAACTTCTCTTTTGGAGCTAACAGATTAGATCTTATGATCTCTTCCCAGTTTTAATTCAAAAATATGTAACTGAACATATGAAATCAATAAAACTAACTATTTTGGAAGCTCACTAACTTTGAGCTCTACTGATATCAGTCCTAATGATTACACTCAACAAATAACTATAGACCAAAGAACACTCATTCACTGAATCCCCTTCTTTTTCACTTGAATTGTATTGCCCCGAGATTAGCATTTATACCATGTAGAGGTGAAAGGTAAGAGAGGTTATGCTTTTAGTACTCTCGATTTGACAGTTGTCATTGTTCAGCTATAGCGTGTCATGTTTCTCGTTCATGTCAGTTCCAGCATCTCAATCTCCTCAAATTTTATCAACCATTGGGTTTTTTTTTGAATTTACTATCTGTTTACCTTTTCAATTACAACTTCTGGTTTGGACATAGCTGGTCTTTCCTTGTGGGCCGGAAAACTTCGGGGTGGAATAGAATTTTGAAATATGTCTTTGGTAAAGTTCCTGCGATGGGATTGGCTTGAAAAGCAATCTTGAAGAAGCTCAGGTGCAACCTTGTCCTATAAAAATGCAGTTTGGTTGGCTGTTATTGACGTATAATAGTTGTCCCCAAGAGCCTCATACAGCGAAATAAATGCATGAAACTTTCCGGCAATAAAACTGCGTTCCAAATTTGATTTGTATATGATTATATATTCTCACTTGAGTGAACATTTATTTTTAAAACTCTCGGAAAAATACATACAAGGAGTCAAACCTAAAAAACGTGGTGTCCTTATG
The DNA here is from genome assembly GCA_900006705.1 of Sonneratia caseolaris. Lineage (NCBI taxonomy): Eukaryota > Viridiplantae > Streptophyta > Magnoliopsida > Myrtales > Lythraceae > Sonneratia > Sonneratia caseolaris. Next base: position 590,905 of record CXYZ01002310.1, read on the forward strand.
TCTGATCTACTCGAGCAAGGAGCTACCTCAAGAATTATCTACCTTCTTCAGTATGACAAAGTTAGCATTGTTAATGTCCACTGGAGTTGCCTATAATTTTGCTCGTTAGGAGACATAAATAAATGCCAGATTTTGTCAAGGATCGTCGGGGTTTTTCATATATTGGTCAAGAAATTGTCGCAAATTATCATCAAAGAATGATAGTGTCCGATGCAAGGGGAACCAAGAACCTCTATTACTAAGGCACCAACAATGATATTGGGGAAGTCTCTAGTTCCAGGTAGAGGAGGGTCCTGAATGATTCTGTACCTGGAATCACAGAATCTTTTTCGGGAACTTTCCACATTGAATTCTAATAGAAATACTAAGGTCAAATGGCACAAACTATGATGATCCACCATGTTATGAGAATAAGAGCCCAAATTATTTCTTTCATCAATTGGGAAAAGGAGAGACAATGCTTGTGGAGGAGATTATTTTGCCCATAAAAATCAACCTTTTCCATATATCCATCTTACTCGAATTTGCCCCTAGTACTTCCTGCACAATTCTGCATTTTCTTCAGTTTGGGCGTTCTCATTGTTGACAGTAAAATGGGATTCTTCCTCTTCTAGCGAAAGATCAGAGGCTGCATTCGCAATATTTGTTTATGGGTTTGCTCAGTGTAGACGGCCTCTGGGAGACAACCTGCGGGGCGTTCCATAGCTCTATTTTGAGAACATGTGTTAGGAATGAGACCTCAAGAGCCAATTCCTTCAACGTAAATCTCGAAAATTTCTAAGCTTGAGTTCATCTTCTCTAGCTGGTTTGTTCATTGAGTGGATTATCATCTTGATTTACTGCTGAAAAGGAATCTTTTTGTAGAGCTATTGGGTAAGGTCGAAGAATTTTGCGGTTGAATGCTCGGCGAAGAGATTGAGAAAGTACAGTAAGCCCAGACAAGGAGCGGCTGTCGGAACTGATGACAGCTCATTTGATGAGAACAGAAGCGTAAATTCTGCTGATGGGTCTTCTTTAAAAGTTGATCTTGCTCAAGAAGGTGATAATGCCCGCTTGGAAGGTTCTGCTGCTCAGAGTTCGGCGATCATTCCCTCCAGAGATTCCGTCCTCCAAGCATGTATCCTCACTTCCGGGTTATTGGCAGCCCTTGGGGCTGGTGTTCGACAGGTATTGCTATAGGTTTCTTCTGATAATTGGCATTATTGATGCAGCTTCGTTTTGCATGAGGAAATACATGTCATTCGTGTTGGTTTTGTTTCATGTTTTATGTGCAAGTCTTGCCAAACTTTGGAATTGCACCGATAGAGCCTGTTAACTTGAAATTGAAAGAGCTTGCACATGAGAGTGCAGAGCTCTCTTGAAACATTCCTTGAATTAAACGTTTGCACGAATGGTATGGCCTGAATTATTTATGATTAATTCAATTTGAGAGCAACCAACGATTGCAATATTCAGTTCAGAGTCCTGCTCCAGTCACTTTTTTTTCTACTATGCACTCCTGTACATTGACATGTGAACGGAAGCATAGAATTTGCTGTCCTTTTATTTTGTTCTCATTCTTCAAGTGATTCACACTTGCCAAATGAAAACTGCAGGTGTCCCATATTGCATTCACGGAAGGATTGCCAGTCACTGATTGCACCAAAGAAGTGACATGTATTATTCTGTTCATCTTCTCATCTACATCATTTCTTGAGTCTCTGTGTAGTATTGCATTAAGACTTCATTATCAGCGTCTCCTGAAATAGCTGAGTTTATGTGATAGTGAAAGCAAGGAAAGCAACAAGTTTAGCAGAAGACTAGGATATAAGCTATGCATTACCTTAGAAATTTCTAAGAGATTTCAGATGTCATCAATCTGAGAATTTTTTTTGGCTTACAAACTGGAGAGGCTATTAAGTAATCGTTGTAAATCTGTCCGTGTTTGCAGTTGGTTTTGAGATTTGGCATCTTGAGTTGATTACAGGATTAGTAATTCTCATATCATCATTCCGGTATCTTCTTCTCAAGATATGGCCAGATTTTGCTGAGTCTAATGCAGCGGCGAATCGACAGGTGTAGGTCTTGATTCTCTGTCTATTAAACGTTGAAGGTTCTGATGTGTGTTTCTTATTCAACTTCGTGTCTTGACTCCCTCTTACATCTCCAACAGCATCCCTGTATCTTTGCAGGTTCTTACTTCCCTTGAACCTTTGGATTACCTAGTGGTCGCTTTTTTGCCTGGAGTCAGCGAGGTAAGGAATACTCAACATATCTTATCTTTTTGTTTCCTTGTATTATTTATTCCCTTTGTTCAGTTAAATCTAGAGATGCTAAACAGGCCAGTCTGGCCCACAACTGGCCGGACCGCCCCCAAACCAGCCTGTAACTACTCATATTGGGTTGAGGGGCGATTATGGGCAAAATCCAAGAAATAGGCATGTTGAACCGGAACTAACACGGACCCTTTTCTTGTTGAACTGGCTCAAAACAATTGCAAAACCGGCTTAGACTTCTAAAATCTTACAAATCAATGGTCGGATTTTGTCGATTAATTTAAGATTTTAAAAAAATGAAAATATTCATTTTAAATAGTTATAAAAAATAAAAAAGATGAATGGTTCACAGGTCAAACCGGATAGTTTATAAACGGTTCCAAGCCAGTTCATATATGCTTAAACTATAAACCGTAACTGAACTGGCCCATTTGCTTAACGAGCCAAATCATAACTAGGTCAAACAGTTTCAAGCCCGTTTTGAACTGGCCCGGACCGCCTATTTTAACAACTCTAATTAAATCTACATACCATAATTTTCAGGCTTATGATATTCTTCTGCAGGAGCTTTTTTTTCGCGGTGCCCTGATTCCAGTAATTGGACTCAACTGGACTAGTGTCCTCATCGTTGCTTCCATATTTGGAGTTCTACACTTAGGCAGTGGGCGAAAGTATTCCTTCACTGTTTGGTACTCTTCTCAATCACTGGCAGCCTTCTGATACTGTAAATGAAATCCATTACTGTGAGACAATGTCAGTCTATTACCATTCACAACCTGCTATAGTAAATTTGACATTGCTCTGTCTGTTAGGAGTAGTAACCTGCCACAATAGATAGATACTACATATCCTTTGCTTTCTGTCTAAATTTTCATCAATTTAGCATATTCAAATTTCTCAGGTATTTCTTTCACAACTATGAGAACTAGACCAGGCTGCCCATTTCTAGGTCGGTTCTTAGCAGTAGACAGAATTGCATCTATGAGTCTGTGTGAACCAGAAGGAGCCATTCAGATTCATCCAGGGGATGGTATGAACAGGATGGTTTGCATGGGGACAGATCTAGACTCAATAATTATCAATTATTTCTAGCTTAAATGCAGTTTTGAGTATTCTTTTCAGATATAACTAATAGGCGCTAGGAGCCATAAGCCCATGTGGTGACTAGTTTGATATCCTGTCAGATGCTGATAGCAATGACCGGAAATTCTACTGTTCTCTTTGGCCTGTCCGAAGAAGGAAAAAATAGCGCAAGTTGCGCCATGTGATAGTTTTGGCCCTCATTTATTCTTTGCCTCTGACTTGATTCCCGAATCTTGCTGTTTCAGGGCGACGTTTGTCGGATTCATGTACGGGTGGGCAACAATTGCTTCTGGGAGCATTGTTGCTCCTATGGCTGCCCATGCACTCAACAACCTTGTCGGTGGAATATTGTGGCAGTACGACTCAAGTTCATCCAGATGAGGAGCAAGGCTAAGACAACCAATCTTTATAAGCTGGAAGCTGCAGGCAGAAGCGCTTGTATGGTACTTCAATGAAGGGAATTTACGTGCCCGCTGCCGAGCATGTTCTGATGGTCCGACACAAACATTGTAGTTGTAGTTCATCTCTTCATGTTCCAATCAGCAATGCCCGATTTGAAATCTACTGCACTATCGAACAGATGTGAAATCTACTGTGCGATTATCGTTCATCAGACAACAGTTTTTCATTCTCTGCACATAACGCTGCGTGAAGATATTGTTACTACTTGGCAGGTTAACGATAGCAGTCGTTGCTTCTTGCTTGCCGTCGCAAGAAATCGTTCGCCTTCAAACAGGCGAGGATCCGATCTTATCATGACGGGCCCAATTTGGGCCCCGATTTACTGGATCCGGGCCCGATAAAGTTGGGCGCCGTAGTGGCTCGTTGAGCCCCCGCAATTCCAGAGCTAAAAATTGCCACGTCACTAAAATTCCCTTTTTATCAATTTACTTAGTTGGCACGTTCTATGACGCGAAATCCCCAAAGTAGCCCCACACCCGCGTAGCAGACGAGTGCTGTTTGTTGTCGGAGAAACCGAAATCGTTCCATCTCCTTTTCGTTCCGTGTCTCCACCACTCCCTCCCCTCTCTGTTCGTCCTTAAAAGCACCGAAATGTCACATCTATCGACATCGACGACAACCTCGGATCTCTCGTCATCGTCGATACTCTCAGATTCCTCTTCACTTTCTGCTTGCCGCTCGATTTCTCACCGGAACCTTCAACCATGTCGTCGGTGAGTTTCCGGTCGCAATCTTGACCCTCAGCATTGTTGTCTTCTCTGTCCGAAGCTGAATTGTGTATTTGGAGTGTCTTGAATGATTAATGGTGTGATGATGAGGACATATTTCATTTCGGCGACGGACAGCGTACGGTGATGTGAAAGGCTGTCTGTCGACAATCGACATATGTTCAATATTCTCATAAAGAAGCAAATGTCAGCATTTTCATCGATTTTATCCCCAATAAAGGTCTCCTTTTTCACATCTTCGTGCACTGATTTCCTTTAACTGAGCAAAGGGGTGAAGTTTTGTTCCGAACTCGATGATTATGAACCAGACTGTTCATGTTTCGGTTGGATACTTAATTTTATGTATTGAAACCATGACTTTCTATTGGATCTTCCATGTTTTGTCGAGTCAGTTTTGGGGGACGGCGCGGAGAGTAATCGTTGTTCTGTTCTAATGCTGCAGCACGAGGGAAGGACGCTGCCAAAGTTCGGGGAATGGGATGTGAATGACCCGGCATCAGCCGATGGATTCACAGTCATATTCAACAAGGCAAGAGATGAGAAGAAGACGGGCATCTCTTCCAGCAGCATGAGATCTCAGCAAGCTTCCAATTGCTCCAAGGAGAAAGACAAGAATGAGTATCCCACTAAGGTAAGGACCTCAGATTCTCGCTTGAGTTTAACTCATCGGTTTTTTCCCCACGAAAACATTGTTTTTTTAAAATCTCTTGCATATGATCTTGAGTGCAGAAAAAGTGGTTCTGCTGCGTCTATGCTTGATTGGGACTTGAGGATCTTGACATTCCGGAATTGGATCGTCAGCTTTAGGTTTTGGTCTGAATATCCAGTAGAGTAGCTGGACTGCTGGAGAAGGGAGAATGTTGCCGTAGCTTTCTTCGTACGACGGCATGTGTCGACATTTTTCTTGCTTTAGGAAGAACTACGTAGATAATCTTGATGAAGAAAGGAGTAATGTTACCGCTTTTCCTTGCCGTTGCTGGTTATGATTGTTTCCTAGTTCACATCTTAATGGAAGGATCCATATTGCCAATGATAGTTCTTCCAGAATCTCAAAGTAAATGGTTCGGACGGGGTGGCTAAGATGTCTATACAGACAGAAAGTAAGCATCAGCTTTATAATCCAATCTATTGACTGAAAGCATCCTGAATCAAATCTGATTGATTGCATAGATGAGCATAATATCATTCTCTTGAATTGCATTCGGGGAGACACGATTCTCGGATGACGCGAATTTGCAGGGTAAACAATTGCTGCCAGAAGCAACAAGAAAAGAGCAGAACATACAAAATATATATATAATTTTATCATTATCTTTGGCTCAGGTAGTCAGGTACATTTTTTTCGATTACTCGGCAAGCCAATGGATTAGGAATAGGAGGAAGAGTGATCGATAGGTATAAAGAACGACGTAAATCTTTTGATACAACTGCACAAAACCCGTTCTCGTTTTTTATACAATTTTACACGTACAGGGATAAGCATACAACTACAGGGATAAGCATAAGAGCACAATAGAAAGATCCAAACAGATGGGGGAGAACATAGTTCATTAAGAGACAATGCTCAACTACTACTCCTTTTCTCTCCATTTCATCACTCGGATCTCATTCTGTTGAGTTGGTTAAGTGCAGGCTGCAAGATGTTGTAGAGGACCCAGAGGATCGCGGGAGCCACCACGAAGAGCAGGAGCTGCCCCCTGTTGTCGCCACCTGCTGCGGCATCAGCGATCATTGAGATGGGCTCGGTGGCTGCCTCAGCATGTGGGCTGAACATGAACTTGGTTCCTCCGAGTGCTCCAAGACCAAGCCCGACGATCAGGCCCTTGGAGCTCTGCATCCGGTTGAGCTGGTTGAGCGCCGGCTGGAGAATGTTGAAGAGGACCCACCCGATAGCTGGGATGATTGGCAGCAAGAGAGCAAGACCCCTGTTGTCTCCTCCCTCAGCGAGCTCTGCAATCCGCTGGGCGGCGAGCGCTGGCTCAGAAGTTGCTAGTGTCGAGAAGACAGCTCCCGCGATGGCTGAGGCAGAGAGGGAGAGAGCTGCCGGGCTCTTGGCATCAGAGAGGGCTACAAGGCCATTCGGGAGGTTCGGGATGGAAAGGATGGAGGCAGGCTTCGAATTAGGCCTCGCAGGGTTGGGGTTCTTGATGCACTTGAGATTGAGGGTGGCCATTGTAGCTACTGTTGCGGCCATTGGAGCTAGAGCTTGTGATGAGGATGGGCTCAAAAGCCGCTTCTTCTGATCTTCTCTCTCTCTCCCTGTGGGCAAACGAGGAGGTGTTGGAGAAGATGACTGTGATAGTAAAGACGAGAGCTTGATGAGGTCCAACGGAGATGGAGCTCTGTCTAGATTCTTCTCTTATCCTTAGAGCTCCAATGGGAAATTTCAGCCTCATGTTGCATGGCCCACCATTGGTTGCTTATCGCTTGTTATTGGTGGAAAGCTATGGTGATAGATTTTGGGGGTCTATAATCTATACTTTGGTCCTCAGTTAGGTTATCGTGAAACTATTTTTGTGGATACATTGGGCCAGATCATCGACTACACGGAGGACTGGTTCGTGGTCTCGGGGATCAATTTACTGCTGTGTTTTTAAGTTGGCCTCGGATCTTGCTGGGTCTATCCAGTCTTTGATGAATAATGTTGTCTCTACCGATTATCTATTGGCATCCCAATGACCTGTCGAATTGACTTCGTAAGCTTCAGTTCTTGCTGCCCACAGGACCTACACTTGAAACTGGAGTCCATCTTGTCTATTACAAGTCATAAACTCTTAACACGAATAGGATAAACAGCATCTCATCCTCCCAACAGGCTGTTAAATGTGATCACCTAAATTTTCATCCAAAAGAAATGGAAACTATCACTCCTCACTGAACAAGATGGTGTGTAGTTTCATAGTACTCCAGGAAGGTTTCTGTTCGTCGTATCAAACAAGTGATGATAGAATGATAAATGAGAAAGTCTACCGTGTTTTTGGTTACTATGTGCGAGTTCTAAATGCATTGTGGTCTTCAATATTATAAATGGGTGAGGCGTTCTTCCTGCCACGAAAGATGTCATAATAGAAGGAATAAGCGCGGAACTGCCCCATTCATATTCCAAAGAAGCTTTACCAGATAACATGTCCTCCATCAAATACAATCCAAAATTTATAACACGGTGACAATTTGAGCAGGGTTCACACGATGACAAACTTTAACAGCTTAAATTCAGTTTTGGGAGGAAGGAGCACAATGACCTGGAAAATCAATAATCGGAAGGGGAAATGACATCATCAATCTTAAGGATCATTTTCACAACTTGGGTCGCCAACAACATTTGCTGCTGCTTCCCAATCAGGGTCTCAAACACGTTCTGCTCACGCATGTCATTTGTGCCAACGTCATTGCAATCAATTCCACAGAACGGATTGTTTTCCTGCATTATTGGTTTGATCAAAATTAAATATTCATTTAACGATTTTAATGACCTATCCAGAACAATGATATCTGATAGTTGCAGGTCCCATATTTATTGGTTTAATGTTGCGACCAAATTGAGCTAATGGAGCTTTTAGGCTAGAAATAAAGTGAAGATAAAGCGCCCTACTGACCTTAATTTGCTGAGATTTAACAGCAGAGAGTGTCTCAATAGGTTGCAGGCCACTGTTCTCAGCAAGTGCCATGGGGATTGCATCCAGGGCATCAGCAAATCCCCTAATAGCATACTGTTGAAGTAGAAGAAAATAATTGCATTACATAAAAATAAAGTATCACCAATGAAATTAGCCCTAAGTAGAAGGGCAGTAGCATCATTACCTGTTCAACACCAGGATATCTATCAGCAGCTGCCTCAACAGCAATTGAACATGAAATTTCAGCAGAGCCACCACCATACACTATAGAGTTGTTCCTTATGAGGTTCCGAGCAACACAGAGTGCATCATGGATGCTGCGCTTTGTCTCTTCTATCATCATTTTGTTACCTGATACAGAGAGCATTATATTTTTCATATATAATACATGCTCCTTCATATTCCATCTTAATCTTATTCTGCCATGCTGCATTTCCAATTCTAAGAACACATTCAACTAAAAGAGAGCACAACTTCACCCAGAGAGTACTTCTAAGATTGACAGAATTTATTGAGATACTGGAGTGAACACAAAGAAATGCACGAAAAACGTGACAGCTTGATTGTTAAGAAAAGTATGATGCTCAAGGATAACTCACCTCCACGGATAAATATGGTAACAGCTCGTGAATTTGCACAATGCTCAATATACAACATCCTATCTTTTGTGGTACCAAATGATTTTTCTCGAACCACTCCAGCCTATAATAAATGCAAAAACAATTAGAAAATGCATATCAATAGTCGGTTGGTCAACACCTCCATAATAAGATGTAGAAGCAGAGTCTACCAATGGCAATCATGTTGATCAGGTGTCCAGAATCCAAAGAATTAATTAAAGCACAGTATACCATATATAACAAGACCATACTGCTACATAACATAGAGATTGACAAAATGAGGTTAGTCACACCTTTCCTAGCTTTTCTGGTGTCAGCTCTTGGAATCTTGGAACAATTCTTCCACCTATAAAGATAATATAAGCCTTAGCAAATGCAGCAAAATAACAACAGTAGATCAAGTTGCCATTAAAAAGGAAATTTCATGGCATGTTCTTGGAGTATTGAGTTACCTGTGGCAATGGCTATCAGCTCCAACTCTACACCACCAACCCAACGAACTGCAGGCAAATCTCTGTGCATTAAAAGATGATTTGCTTCATCGTCAAATCCCCACTGACAGATGACTAGGGTTGCACCTGCATCCTGCATGACAGACATAAAGATGAAGCAGCTTGCCACAAAAACTGCAAGTCACATTTTTCTACAGCCATGTCCCACATCTCCACTCTCCACAATTAGAAAAGAAAAAATGAGTATTTCACAGCATCTCCCTCAAGGAAGTGGAACCTAGGACTGATTTTGAAATGTAAATTTGAACAAGATTTAATATGAGGAATATCATGCACATACCTTGCACTGCTGAACCATGTCATCAAAATATTTTTGCTCTTGCTGGCGTAATGTTTGGAACTTCTCCACAGTATTAATATCAACCTTATGCTTGGTTTTCGGCTTGGGTGGCTCAAAGGGACAGGTCAGGATGGCTATCTTTGCATCTTCAATCCGCTTAGGCATCTGCGGATGGCTCATGTCCTTGTCAAGAATGATTCCATATATTAACTCAGTGTCTTCCAGCTTCCCTCCCACTTTTCCCTCCACTTTAATTAAATCTAAATTCACATCCCTCCTCTCCAAATCTGCAACTGCAAGAACTGCTTTAACTGCAATCTCAGCCAAATCCCACTTGCACCGATTCACGCTGAAATAAAATATCAAAGTTAAAAAAAATGCAACAAACTTGTATAGTTTACATAATTTTGACAATGGAACATCAACAGCTTCTAGAATGTGCACCTACAACATTGAATTGAAAGCACAAGAGAACAGGGTCAACTCACATCTTTGAGGACAGAGTAGTCATGCAAGTCTGAACAAGGGGCTCTAAGTTTGATGCTTCAAATTCAAACTTCTGAGCTATTCGCTCCAAGTGCTCAACAGCTACCCTAGAAGCCAATTCATATCCTTCCGCAATTCGAATGGGATGAATTCCGCGCTCTAGTAACTTCTCTGCTTGCTCCAAAAGTGAACCGGCCATGACAACAACCCCAGTTGTACCATCACCAATTTCGTAATCCTGACTCCGTGAGAGTTCAACCATCAACTTAGCAATCTGACTGTCTACATCCATCTGCTCTAGAATTGTTGCACCATCATTTGCTGACAATATAATGGATAACAGTGAGTGAGATCACAGCAAAGAGAATATTTCTAATGGTGAAACCTGCTATTTAATTTCTACAAACCATCCTCTATCATTACATCACCATTACAAGCCTGATGGTTGGTTTTTTTTTTTTTCCATTTCTTTGCTTCTTATGGATAGCTGAATGAGGCAAACATTCGGTGAAATGAATACCCTTTCAAGTGCCATTTTAAAGCATAATGCTAGGTATAAGACAAGAGCTAAACAAGAAATCTGAATATGCCTCCAATCAGCTGCAGCTTAAAAAATTCTCTTTCAAAGTGCATTACAGACAAAAGAGAAAGAGTGAATTATCTCATGCATTCTGGATCTGAGTCCAATAGGCAGAGACAACACAAAAGAAATATACAGCTGATTAGAAAGCTCAATCATACCATGTGCTTCTCAAAGCGAAAGTTACCAACTTCCTTGCATTTAAGTTTGAGATCACCTATGAGTAACTACTCACTTCCTAAATAGTATGTTCGTCACCACGCACAGATCAACTTCTTTTCATTTAACAGGTAAGACTGATCCACGAAGAAAACATCATTGAAGCTCCAAACAAACTGCAAATTATCCGCTTAAGAGAAGTGGAACTTACTGACAGTCACGTCGCCGTCAGGGCTCTGGAGCATCTTGTCCATGCCCTTGGGACCGAGAGAGGTCCGAAGTATGCGAGCCACGGCTTTACCAGCGGAAATGTTGGCCTTCTGAGCATCGAGGCCCCTCAGTCTAGTCCTCTGCTCCTGCTCCTTCAGTATTATGAACGGCCTGCCGAACTCATCGAACGCCAGGGCCATTGCTTTCCCAGCACCACTCCCTCTACTCCACGGTGTTCACAATCTTCCCTTCCCTCTTCTTCTTCAGTTCCTCTATAGGTTGAGCCTCGCGATGAACGAAAATGAAGAAGACTGGTTCGAGAGTAATAGAGTGGAAGGCAACTAGGGGTTCTAGTGGGGTAAAGCCCTAACAGGTCTCCTGTTTTGGGCCACATAGCCGTAGCTCTTTGGGGGTTTGGGCCTAATCTTTAGTTGTTGGGCTTTATTATGGGCCAATCGACGGTCCAAACTGGGTTCAACTAAAATTATGTTAAGAGAGCAACCACAACCAATCTCCGGCTTTCCCGTTACAATCTAACTACTTCAGCAAATTAAAAGGAAAAAAAAACCACTTACAATCTAATTGTCTTTCCCATGTGGTAGCAACTGACTGATTTATATTATTGTTATGTGCATAGTTTTTAAAATCGGCTCGAATCGGGAATTGATATAAGTATGAGTTTATGGGTCGGACCAATGGTTCAATCATAATTTTTAAAACCGGACCGGATCGGGAACTGGTCAAAGTATGGATTCATGGGTTGGACCGGAGGTTCAATAAATAATATTCATAATATAATATTCTAATAAATTGATATAATATTATAGTTTAACTATAATTTATAATCAAAATCATTAATATAGTTATAATATTAGTCTCAAATTCAACATAAAATATAAATATAAGTCTAGTAATAAATTTTTATTTTTATTTTTATTTTTAAGTTGACCGATTTTCTTATCGGTTCAATTAAATTTATTGGTTCAAGTAAGAACTGACCAGTTCAATTAGATTTGACATCATTTAAATTATAATTGGATTTTTTGTAAGAACTAGACCGGGTGAGTGGCCGGTTCCCAATCAAATAAGTCGAACTGACCAGCCTAGTCCGGTTTTTAAAACTATGGGTTCAATGGATTGAACTATATATTTAATAAATAATATTACTAATAAATTTACATAATATTATAATTTAAAATATATTTTATAACAAAAATTATTAATATAACTATTATATTAAATAAGATGTTAACATAAAATATAAATATAAGTAAAGTAAAATAAAATAAGTATATTATAATATATTTTTATTTTTTTAATTTTAAATCAGTCGATTTTCTCATCGGTTCAATTAGGTTCATCAGTCGGATGGAGAACCCATCGGTTCAATTAGAGTTGACCCCTTTGAAAGTGTAATTGGGTATTTTATAGAAATCAGATCATATGAGTGGTCAGTTTCCGATTCAACCGATCGATTTTTAAAACTATGATTTTATGCGATAATAGAACGGTGGATACCCATAATATTCAATTTTATAGTGGTTTTACTAAATGCTTTCTCGTATATGAATTTTGAGATAATGCGTTGGGAGCCTTATATGTTTTTAGGATCCAATAAATAAATCTTATAAGTTTTAAGATTATCAAGTTCATATGTTTATCTCTATTAAATATTGGGATCCATTCAATCACTTAGGTAAATAGAAATACCGACGTGTACTTATTTATATATATCTAATGTGTCGTTACCACTCACAGATTTTGATAACATTTTTTATTTAACTGTGGACAATATGATGGCGCAACATTAACAACAAGGAAAGAAGAAATTAGGGTTTCAAGTCCCTTCCGAAAATGGTTTGCATTAAATGGTCCAACCATTAACGCTACACCCTCGAATTGTCCATGTCAATTAAAAATTTTACCAAACTCAGTTAGTAGCAACACAACATGCGACAAAGATAACACTATGAAATATACGTTCGCATTTCCCTTAATTGACAATTAATACTTTAATATATAACGGAAGTAAATATATAGAATTTATCCCACTACTTTAAAATTTATACAATCCATTTACATAATTTCTAAAATATATACCATTCCCACCCACATTTTCTCATAAATTTATTGTCTCATAAATGAGATCGCAGTCCAGAATATTTAAAAAAAACTAAGCCACATGGAAATGGGTACATACTAAAGAAATACTCGAAAAATAATGAATTGATGCTATTTGAAAAATTTTTATTAGAAGAGATTTAATATACGGTAGAAAATGAATGCATCCGGGCTAAAATTTTAAAAGCAAAGGCCCAAAAAGCTTATCAAAAGGCATATGGGCTTTGGACCGTCTTGGGAAGGGCCGGAAAAACCTGTTAAAGAGCCCACGTGTGAAGGAGCGATTGTGGTTGACACTCTCTCATCTCCGCACGGGCCTCGAAGGACAGTCCGAATCTTAATATATTCGGGCTAGAAAGTCAGGCCGGACCGGCTCGACCCGGCCGAGGCAAATTTGGAATGCCCGGGTCCTTTCCTCTTCGGAGACCCTAGACCGTCGTCTGTGCAACCTCACAGACGTTGCCTCAGGCACTGCAATCTTCTTCTCATTCGTGGCAATTTAGATTCAAGTTCTTCGGAGATCATCAGCGTACTCTTCGCCATTGTCGACTTTGTCACGAGTATCAGCACCTTAGGTAGTCGTTGCGTTTCGTACATATACGGAGGGACCCGTCGTTGGAAGTGCAAATCAGACCTCCCAGCTCCAAACTCCTTTCAACCGGCGTGCTTTAACCTCTCTCCGAAGTCGAGAATGTAATTTAGGCTTGGTCTTTGTTGATTGATGTTGTGTAACTTGAATTTGAGCTGGCGATTTATTGCTTCTGCCGGTTTATGGGAATCCGCGTAATTTTCTCAGGGGAGCCGTTAAGTTGGAGCTTCGTTGTCCGCGGAGCGTCGAGGGGGTTTCAGTTGACCCTGATCCGGATTGGAGTTTCGATGCTCTTCTCTCTGAGCTCAGTGCAGTGGAGAAGAAGCTGCTTACTTATTCTTCACCGTTCTTAGCTGCTCCTTTCAGTGAAAGACGGTCAAGGTACTCATCAACTTGTCTCCTTTACATGCTTTTGCTTGAATTGAGTGTTTGAGCACTCTCCCTTTCAATTCCTGCTTAGGGATGTTCCCAACAGGACCAATGAAGAGAGAAGTCTCGTTGCCTTCAGAATGTGCATCTCAGAGGATGAGATGGAGGATGCAATTGACGAGGGACAGGTCGCCCAAAATCGATTCGAGTTCAACAAGCTCTATTTGAGGTATGGGCGTCAAGTGTGAGCAGCTTTACATTACCATTTGATGTATTGGAGAAAATGATTGGTAAATGATCTTGGAAGTAGCCAATTGATAATTAAGAAGCTGTTCTTTTCTGGGGGATTCCTTTCCCATATTATCATTTTGTATAGAAGGCTCTGTCTTCTGCACATTAAATTGAAACATTTTTGTGAACACAGTGAAGACAGTGATGATGAATCTCCTCTTGAAGCACAGCCTTACTTGATGGATGGAGTGGGATTAGTAGAAGGCTCTATCTTCGAGCTAACCCATGAATATCAGCTTGGACATAAGGTATTCTATTCCATTCTTTTCTTGATATGCTTTTGCACGTTAAGCTTGTTAATGCAGTAATCCCATGTCTATGATATCAACATCATGTTCCGTTCCCTTTCTCTCCTCAGATAGCTCCCATTAACTGAATGCGAGCTTTTCTCACCTGTTTTATGAAAATTGCCTTGATCAACAGGAAGAGGTCAGGAATCAGTTGTCAAACATAGAGAGAAATCTTTTAAATGAAAATGAGAAGTCCATGTCTGCTATTATGCTGGTCAAAAAATACAGAGATGCAAGACGGGATTCAGAAAAGAAGATGGACACTCAATATCAACGAAACATGTATGAGGGCATCCATTTCTAGTTTGATGTTCCTTTTTCTCTCCCTGTTCTTAGAACTTTGTTTACCCTGGATGCTCTTTTAGTAAATGATTTTCAACAGAGTCAGATAAATCCGCTGCAGTTTCACTGCCAAAAAACCTTTAATGAAATAATGATGAATGACTTGCTCCGTTTTGATTTATTTTTAGATATTGCACTGCTACTTATGTTTCTCTTGGATTTTGCTGAATATTTGAGTTGATTCATCAGCTATATATATTACCAGTGCAGAGGCATTGGACAGTCATTTGACAGCAGTCCAGCAGGAACATGTGGTAAAATCACAGATTGAAGAAAGGAGAATAAGAAATGATGCGGTTCATGAAGAGGCTAAAAGAAAGGCTCTTCACGAGGAAAAGTTACGGCAGGAGAAGGCTAAAGCAGAAGCAGAGGTTTGTTCATTTGGCTTTCTGTGCTATTGGTCATGCCTGTAAGCAATTATAATTCATTAATATTAAGACAGCTGACATGTCCTAACGATAAAATAAAAGTAAATATTAGCAGCCACAATTACAGTATCTGTGAAATAAACAACTCATGCTTCATCTGCTAGCATGAGAAGCATCGAAACAGATCCCATTGCTAACATGAGTTGGAAAGAACATTAGAGATATATTGGAAATATCTGCTATTTATGGGACTTCTTTTGAGAAATTATGATATCTGTGGGTGTCCTGGATGCAGGCAAGAGCACGAGCAGACGAAGCAAGAAAAATTGCCCTGGAAGCTGAGAGAAAGGCAAAAAGGGCTGCAGATAAGGAGGCTGCTGATAAACTGAAGAAAGATGCTGCCATGCAAGCTCAGCAAGAGCAAATCAAACTACAAATGATTGCTCAGTCCAAGGAAGCTCAACCTACTGGAGCAAAGAAGCCAGAATCTGTTGGTATGCAGCTCAGTTTAAGTTACTCTTGTATTCTTTTTCTTATTTGCATGTTTTTCTTTTTCGTTTTACCATTATTGTGCTATCTGGAAATGTTGTGCACGATCAGGTTATGTTCCTCTACCGACCTAAGCAACAATACTCTTCTTTTTAATCATTTTCAACTTTAATTCAAATGTGGATAATCTTGCTACAATTATGTGATTCTTTGACTGGTGAATCCCTTTTTAGATGATGTAGTCAAGGTAGCAAAAAGTGCTCTCAACTTAGAGCAAGCAAGGCGTCAGAGATTTAAAGAGATAGATGAAAACAATCAGGCATTAAAAATGAAGTCCAATAAGGTATTACTTGCTGTATCTGTATTGTTATTGGCTTTTCTTTTTAAATAGGTGTAGGAAGCAGTTTTGCATGCTTATTCATTTCCACAAACAGTCTTACCACTTTGTGCATTGCAATAACTATGTTTTGATTCATCAGGTGCAATATTTTTGTGTTTATCCATGATATGCGACTGTATTCACTGTCCAAATCATATTCACAGAAGGATAGCTGTGTGCTTTTCCTTACTTTCAAGTGACTGATTCTGTTATATCCTTTTGATCCCATTGTTGCTAGACTCTTTCTAGTTATTACATCTAATGTCTTTTTGCATATTCCTTTTTTTATTGCTCGGTTGTTGCTTCCATTATTTCTACTATTCAGGATTTCAGCAGCAATGAAAGATATATAGCTAGGTTGATAAGACAAATCAGAGGAACGAAGGATAATGTCAGGTGAAGAAATAGTTTAACTGTCTCGATGAAAGAATGATTAAAGTCTGAATAAGCTGCCCATTTAGTGTTCTATCCTTTATGTTTTGCAGGTCTAAAGCCACCGAACTTCTGAAGATTTTCAGTGATCCTTCTTGTCCACAGTCTATCAGCATTGCCATGTTTGCCAAGAAGGTAAAATGCTCATCCCTTATCCTACTTCTTTCATGTAGCACAAGAAAAATATGTTCCCTGGCAGTACTAGGCAGAGAAACTTCTAAAAGTTATTTACTGCCTAGACAAATTTTTTATAAGAAAATTGTCTAGATGAGATGCTCGATGATCATGATCATTAGTTTCACTAGGTAGTGAGTCATCCACTGAGGATAGGTGAATTTTACTTGGAATTTATTACTTGAAACTGGAAGATAGATTATATGGCAAATGTATCTGCTTCTTATAATTGGCATAAATGCTATATCATACAAGGTTATTTTCTCATGTTAACTATGGTGTTTTCATTCAGCATTCTAACTTAATGATTGCAATTTGCATGCTCCAGCCATCTTCATCTTCTTAGCGGTTTTAAAGCGAACTACAAAAATGGCATTGGTTATGAATTTCAATTTTGTAGGTTGTCTCCCACTGTGAAAGCCCTGATGTTGCTGCATTTGCGAGTGCCTATGTTGTTGTTCTTCTAACCTCCAAGGTATTGATGCACTCTTGCGGTCTCTAAATCTCATCTCCTAGACTTTTGTCACCATGTACATGAACTTTCTGTATTGTGAGCACACATATGTAAACCATGAAGCCATTACATTTCACATGTAAATGGATGAACTTGGAGTCCAATTAATAATGACTTCTTCATAATCTATGCCGCTCCTTGCTGATTCTATTCGGGCCCCTGGAATGTGTTCCTGGTGTTTGCTGTTTGCAAATCTCTCAAATTGAAGAATAATTGGGTTAAATATAGCAGTGCATGTCTTTCATTTCTATTACTACTTTTCTTCTTGATGTGTATCTACTGCATTCACATTGAGTTGATATGTTTGTAAGCACTTTAAGATCTTCCTTCTGCATTGTGATTGTTCAGGTTCCTCAAGTGATGGACATTCTTCTTGCGGAGCTTCATAGGGCTTGCATCTTTACTGTCCCAAAATACGTAATGTATTCTAAGGTAACTTCTTTGTCGTGGTGATACCTGCAGGTTCAAAACTGTTATGCAAACAATTTGCTCCATATAATTGGAGAAAAATGTGCCTGGTTGTCTAACCATGCAAAATGGGACAAGAAGGGCTTCATCTTTTGTACATTTTTATTTTGATTTTACATGGAATTTTGAAGTTAATCGTTCTTTCTCCAGTCAGCTTTTGAATCAAGAGAGGCTCACTATAGATCTATCGGGTTCCATGAAGAAAATGGCAAAATTGAGAGTGTGAAGGATTACCTGAAACGGCTGGAATCTTACATGAGACTGTACGGGGCACTTGTTCAGGTTTATCCACGGAGAAAAGTATCTAAATGTCCTTGATTTTGGGAACAAGTTCTGATCTGGAGATATAGATTCTTCTCATTTAGAGAATGTAGCTTATAAAAATAACTTCTTTTTTGCAGACAGAGGTAGAGGGAGTCCAAAACTCTCACGGCCTTCGGGAAGGGTGGGCGTGGCTTGCTCGTTTTTTAAATGCTCTCCCTGCCAATATCTACACCGCCATTGCACTTAATTCATTCTTGCAGGTAACTTCCTGTGTGCTGTAGCGTACTGTTTCCAGCAGTGTTGATGTTTCAAAATAGTGTTCTGGGAACAGGCTTCGGATCACTGTTCTCAAGCAGACCTAACTCCTACAGTGGCTTCTTTTGTTTCATGTTCCCACTTTACAGATGGCAGGTTATGGCCTTTTCCGAAAATACAAGTCCCAATTTGCGAAGATACTGAACGTGATCCGTGAGAACTACTTGGGTGCACTCAAAGCACGAGCCGACCCTGAGCTGAATCCCGTGATTGCTGAGATTCAGTCATACGTGGAGGGCAGGTTCCTCCAAGTGCCCGAAGGAAGGGTCCTGCAGGGCACCTTGCTCTCCAGAGAGATGGTCCCTTAGGTGGACTACCGCGAATCATACGGTTATCCTCCCGGCCCATATTATTCCTGAGCTGTTGAGTTAGCATTTACTGTCTATCGAATCGCAGGAATAGCGGCTGTCGATCTGGTCACGCGGTCATTGTTTAGCTCTCGTTCGACTCGATTGTTTTGACTTCGCAGCAGACTTTGTACACAGTCTGTATGTACATATCACAGATGTATTCATCTGTCATTTAATAGAACCCGTTTTCTATGTTCTCTGAGATGATGCAGTGTTCTGATTACAGCTATCTGTTTATTATTGGCAAGTAGAGGCTATTCTTTCTGGGCCTTCTTGGTGGGTGGCCAGTTTTTCTTATGCTCTTTTCTCTTCACCTCCCTAAAATTTGCAGATTCTAAAATCCTAATTATGGCTCTTTTTTTTTATGATATTCCAATAAGTACATCTTCCTTTTCTTTTTTTAAGGAGAATAGTCATTGACCCACCTAACAATCCATGTGGTTTATAGTGTTTTACATGAAAAATACAGTTTTTTATGGGCATAATTATCCGAAGAACATGTGGTCGCATGAGCACGAACAGATGTAACTGCACAGGCCAGCCGCCTTGTTTGACAACTTGCACGTTCCTGTCTCCTTTTCCTTCCGAAGAAAAGTTGATGATTAGATCCTTGGAGGGAGTTGATTAATAGTCGTCCGTCCGTCCGTCCGTCCGCCGTGCGGATGTAACCACTGGTCTTAGCGGATTCATCACAGCAGTAACCTCCATAGAGATTATTTAAGACCGGTGACTTGGGACTGAAACCCCGGGACCGGCGTGTATGCATACTACTAGAGCCACGCTAGTGCTATCTGAAGCTGCAAATTCTCGAGCACCTCATAATCTGATTTTTAAACCGCGTTCGACTGGTCTCGGATCACTTTTCATAGATTTCATCTCACTGGTAGGATGAGCCGGCACATGTGGCATATCCCCTTTTGTTCATATTCCATTTGTTTCCATTCAGTTCGCTCATTTAATAAAGTTAGGAAATTTATTATGAGCATCAGAAAAGACAGAGTTGAACAAAACAGTTGCAACTGTTGAAAATTATCAGCGTCCAGCCGGGCATATTGATTGGACTGATCAAAGACAAAGAGGAATAAGCTCTCCCGGTCAAAAAAAATAATAATAATCAACCGATGTGTCGCTTTCGTTATTAGGTTTTGGAATAAATGTGTAAGCCCGGTTCCTATCGGTTGACCCAATTTTCAAAGAAAGGCGCCAGCAATAGGCTTCTCTCTCTCTCTTTTAATACTTTCCGGTATTATAATTATTTATTTATCAGTATATAATAGATAATTTGTCACTTATTATTAATTTTTTTAATATGGACTATGGGAGTTTTAAAGTTTTAATCTAATTGGTTGCATATTATTACTTTATTAACAAATTAATACTATCACATGCTTCTCTTTTACAATCGTAAAAAGAGATATAACATCATGGCCTGATGAGTATAAACCCATCTTCATCTTGATGGGAGTANTGTCCTAAAAAGAGATATAACATCATGGCCTGACGAGTATAAACCCATCTTCATCTTGATGGGAGTACCACAGTGCTAATATACTCTATAGATGAATCCGGAGGAGGATGGATCGTGCATAAACTTTTGGAAACAGATCATTTCTCAGATACGCACTTCACTTTTTTTCTTCTAGAGGTGAAACTCTGTCCATTTCCCAAGTTGGACTTGGGCTCTTCCATCGATCTCATGCCACACGGGGACCAATTTTTTGGTCTTTTGCTTCTTGCACAACTTGATACCCCACCCTCCCCCACCTTTTTATTTATTTATTTTAATTTTCTATGAGCAATCGGTCCTCATTTTGTGCTCAAAGGGTCAAGAATGGATCACATAAAACAGGTAACCGACTATGCTGTACGTCATAACGTGCCTCAACTGCACCGTCCAACATGCATAGTTGGAAGGAATCCCGACAAAAGATGAAAGGAGGAAACGATTCGACCCGTATATTCATAAATATATCTGTCCAAATGAACGAACTGCGACACATCGAAATTTTGTTAAAATAAAAAGAGTAATTATAACTTAGGCCACCAATATGATCCTTAATTTAAAATTTAAAATTGTACCATACTAAGTTTAAATTGACCCGCGGTACCCTCCGGGTGAGTGGATGAGTTGGACTGGACTGATTGCTTACGACTGCATGGTAACGGGGAAGGAGCGCTTAAAATTTTCTTAGGACTTAGTAGGGTTCCCCATCAAATGACGAGATTTCCAAACGAGTAGGTGGGTGATGACGTGGCACTTTGACCCATCTCCCCTCAAGAAGCAACTCCTCCATCTCTCTCCCCTTACGTACACCCACGCACCCGGTGCAGGTATCCCAGCCCCTGAAACATCGTACAGCTATTCCATCCCTAGGCTCAAGGTATATTTTTTTATTAAGATATAATAATAGAGGTGAAAAATAGAAAAAAAAGTAGGAAAGTTTTANTAAATAATAATATTTTTATATTAAATTCTGTTTTTTTATTGGAGAATAGTTGAATATTAAGAATATTATTTAAATAAAAATAACTTGCTATTAATGTTTAAATCTATATTTTATAAATAAAATAAAAAAGATAATTTTTTTATGAACAAAATAAATGTAATTTTTTTATTAATTTGGAAAAAGATTATAACTGAGATGAGAATATTGGATTGATGGATATGTGGAGGTACGAACAATATATATGTATACAGAGAAATAAAACAAGATTGAAAATGGACAGACAACTATATTCAGCTCTTGGCTGAGATCGGAAGCAAGCCTTTTTGGTCTGCAGCATCGTCAAGGCACTTCCACGTTCCTCCAAGGAAGCGTTCTTCTCCTCTCGCTTCGTCTTCGTCTTCCAGTAAGTCTTCCTTCAACAAATTCGTCTGTAAATTTCCCGTCTTTCTGTTTAATTAATTAACTCAATTGACCCGTGGTTCCCTCTCCTCCATTGGTATCATCTCCTTCCCTTCCAATTTCTTTCTGTTGAAAGATTGAATTTCTTTACTGGGTCTTAGTATTCTTGTTTGATTTTTCTGCATCAGCTTCTGAAAATTGCTCTGTGGTTAGAGAGAGAGAGAGAGAGAGATAGAGAGGGAGGGAGGGAGAGGAGAGGAGAGGGGAGGGGAGGGGAGAGAATCGGTCAAGGGTTTTCGTAGTAGAAGATAGAGGAGGAGAGCTGACTGTAGCTTCAGTTTCAAGAATTTTGAGCTATTTGATCCATAAAGCGCCCCAAACTCCCACCCCCACCCACCAACTCTGCCTTTTCCAATGTATCGAGGAACCTATCCTTTTAATTCTGCCCATTTGTCCGGAGGATTCTGAGGTTTCGACCGAGATATTGGGCGGGGACCGGGAGAAGCCGCAGCGGAAGGCCTACCTGCGCCGCTCGCCTTCGATGGCGAACCCTAATATTCGGGCACCACCCAATAACAGCAAGGCTCGTTTGTGCCTCCCGCCTCTTGAGCCCCTTAAAGTTTCCCCCAAGAATTTGGACAAGTGGCCCAAGGCCGGGTCGGACGACCTTGGAGTGTGGCCTAGCGTACAGACGCCGAGAGGGGAAAATGGGAATCCTGTCCCAAACTCGAACTCCGGCGGGGAGTTTCAGTTCAAGAGGGACAAGCTCGCCTTTTTTGACAAGGAATGCTCAAAGATTGCAGACCATATCTATCTGGGGAGTGATGCCGTGGCCAAGAACAGGGAGATACTGAGGCAAAACGGGATCTCTCACGTCCTCAACTGTGTTGGCTTCGTCTCGCCTGAGTACTTCAAGAAAGATCTCGTGTACAAGACTCTCTGGTTGCAAGATAGTCCCTCAGAGGATATTACAAGCATCTTGTATGATGTGTTTGATTACTTTGAGGATGTCCGAGAACAGGGAGGAAGGGTTCTGGTCCACTGCTGTCAAGGGGTCTCAAGATCGACCTCCCTGGTCATTGCGTACCTCATGTGGAGGGAGGGCCAGAGCTTCGAGGATGCGTTTCAGTATGTGAAGGCTGCTCGAGGAGTGACAAACCCAAACATGGGATTTGCCTGTCAGCTCCTACAGCGCCAGAAGAGGGTGAACTTACCATCCCCTGCTGCAGCTCGGATTATCAGAATGTACCAGATGGCTCCGCACTCCCCATATGATCCTTTGCACCTTGTGCCAAAGCAGCTGATTTGCCCTGGCGCAAAGGGGCTTGATTCTCGTGGTGCATTTATCGTCCATGTTCCTGATGCAATATATGTTTGGGTTGGAAAGAAGTGCGAAGGCATGATGTCAAAAAAGGCCATGGATGCAGCTTTTCAGGTTATCCGATATGAAAGGGCAAAGGGCCCGATTTTGAGGATAGGAGAAGGGAAAGAGCCATTGGAGTTTTGGGATTCTCTTGCAAA
This sequence comes from Sonneratia caseolaris, assembly GCA_900006705.1. Classification (NCBI taxonomy): domain Eukaryota; kingdom Viridiplantae; phylum Streptophyta; class Magnoliopsida; order Myrtales; family Lythraceae; genus Sonneratia; species Sonneratia caseolaris. The sequence goes on from CXYZ01002310.1 coordinate 614,019, forward strand.
TATGGCACTCTTGTCTGATGGGGATGAGAAGGTCGAGCACAGAGCAGAAGAAAGTTCCTCCATCCAAAATGATCTGGCTTCTGTTCCAGATTGTGTTGAGGTTGGTGGTAGGAAGGTGAAGGATTACGACTTGGATTTTGAGATCTTCCACAAAGCACTTGCTGGAGGAGTAGTTCCACCATTCTCGGTATCCAATACTGATTCTGAGACATGCCTCCCGGCTCGAGAAAATGGATGGGGAAAACTCAGGCAAAAGTTTGCCAGTGGTTTGATGAGAGAGCTTGTCACCTCATCAAAATTGGAAGAGGACTCCAGTTCCGCATCTGTTGGGACTCTAAATTCTTGGAAGGAATCTGAATGTCCAGATCATGTGAATATTCCCTCTTCGCCATCCACACCTTCAACACATCCCTGTGGTTCACCCGATTCATTTAGCTACTTTCTGAAAGGCAGTCCACAGAGGACAAGGGACAGTTACAGAGAAGATGAGGAAGGAAGCATAACTTATTCACCCGATTCATTTTCCCGACTCCCGATTGAGAGTCCAATTTTCAGTTCCAAGTCCCCAACACTCTCGCCATCGACCTCTGAATATTCTTGCAGCTCATTCAGTTTCTCACCCTCATCTTCTAACTGGTCCGATGTGCCCTACACATCCTCCCAGCAACCTTCACCTTCAGGCCTGGAATCAGGAGTCCAACTTCCCCAGAAGGACATCCGTGTATGGGATAATTTGTCTTTGCCATATAATGAAACCCTGGCTTCCCCAGGACAGGTGTTTCCTGCTAATCAAGATTCAAGGATTATGGGGTCAATCCTGCCATATAAGGGCATTTCACTCTCTATAGCAGAGCGAAGAGGAAGCAATCCACCGCCTCGGATGCTCCTATCCACGGTTGATGAGCAGTCCCACTTTCAGCGGAAGCTGGTCCGGTCGTCGTCTTTCTCGCTACCAGACTTGGATGATGATGTGATGAATGGTGCAGATCATGACCGACCAAAGGGAGAAGATGGCATGGAAGTGTTAATGCGGGACGCTGATGATGATCACAGGAATAAACTTGACAACGAACAGTTAATGGACTTAGAAGGAGGAAACAACTTTCGTCTTTCCACATTATGCTGGTAAATAATTGCACTTACAAATCTGAAAAGTGTGTTTTCCTTGCTTCTGCATTTCTTTCTCACATGTATTTTGTTGTTCACAATCATCTGGAGTAATTCCAGTAGAGCAATAACTATATTAATAAGGTTGTTGTCTTGTGCAGATAATTAGATAAGGTGAAGTGCCTGGGACAGTTCATAGAGTTCAGGGTACTTCATATACTGACTGGGGAAATGGATCTGCAATTCGGATTGCTCAGATTAAAGCATTGCTATTGGATTTGCAGTTGATAGAGAAAAGCAAGACCGGGTTAGAGAATCCAGCATCACTCATGATTGTTCCGGCCGGGGAAGATTCAGGCATCCCAGGCAGCAAAGGTGTGTCTGCCTGTGAGATGATGTACGTAAGGATCTATATTACTGCTGTCTTGATTCTGGTTGATTCATAATGCGTAGGAAAGGCCTGCTGCTGTATTATTAGGGAACGTAGCTATAAATTTCAGTTTACCAAACCAATGAGAATTATGCCAGAATACTTTTACTTATTCTACTCAGAATGACATTGAGGTAGACATCTTCGAGGATTCCTTATGCAAGGCTTTCAACCCAAATCACAACTTGATGAAATTCAAGAGCGACAATTTCCAGCTTGCAGATCATAGAACGCCAGAATAGTTTTACTGCCATTTCCTCAAAGTATGTGGAGTCTATATTAAGAAACCGAAAGATTGCCATTAAAGCACCTAGAAGAATTTGTACACTATCCTCCAGGCATCAAACAGGGGAAGATAATTTTGCGACCTCGTAGCTCACGAAAGAAGCCGACGTGAGTGCAATGAAATTCAATGCCTTCTCCCTGTAGATGGAACTGCAGTGAGATGTCCTTACATACCCCTGCAAGTTACAAAACATGATAAGATACGAAGTTGCTGCTATAGCTGCATTAGGAAATGTGGACTACACTCAAAAGCAAATGCAAAACACAAAATCAAAACTTCCCGTGTGAGATAACATGGATTTCAGTAAGTCAAATATCCAACTGAGCTGAAGCTCCTATTTTCATTCATCTTGGAAGCACATTCCCCCTCAGTTATGAACATATACAAAGTTTTCTGGTACGCAGTGCAGGTTGCATGATACAGTCAGAGAATTGCATCATCAGTTTACTGGTTTCGCCCCATTCTAACAAGAAACAAAGTAGCGAGGACTGTCCATATTCTAACTTATGGCTGTGACCGTCAATATCCAGCACGTCCATTTTCAATCTTGAATACCAATCAGCCCAGACCCAGAAAATATTTAAATTTGGTAGTTTACTTCAGCCAAGCTAACCCGAGATAGGAGTAGAATCCCCTAAAGCACCGACCATTTAGCCAAGGAGACGAGGAGAGTGTCGTGACATCAAAGAAATGAAATTTATCTCAGCCTCAAGCAATAAGGACGAACACTGAAAGACACTACGAACGCAAACAAGTCATCTGTATGAACTCATGATCGGCAATTTAGGCTCCGCATTCTACCATGTGGGGCATACTTCAAGCTCAAGTAAGAATCTAAGGATAGAATAATACGAATAGCAACTAAGATGACCACCAAGGATCATATCCAAGCTCCTACTTTTACATTTGTGTTTTTATGGATGAATCATGTTCAAGATCAATTTTTTTCCTATCCAATGCTCACTTTCCAACTTATGATGAACTGCAGAAGTAACAAAGTTTAGAAGCAAACCAACCAGCAGATCAGTTGAGATTCCAAACAATGAAAAGCATGATTCTAACATTATCACGAAATTTCTGCACAGGCATCGATCAACAAGGACATTCCTCATTCCAATTCAATGCATTTCGACAAGTGAAAATCAAGGTCTCATAGTAGTTACCTGACTTCTTTGACGAGAAACAGCCTGGAGCTTGCAAGCGAACTCCTGGGACCAGAGCTTGCACTCGAGGTTTTTGCATGCCAGAACGCACTTTTGGGAATTCTTGATGTGGTGAGTCTGTTCCTGCTTAATCATAAGTTCAATACCGCTTGACTGCATCTCCGGCCGCATGTAGGCCAGCACCTGCTCGAGGTTCCCATTCAAGACCTTCACCTGGATCCCCCTCCGTTGCTGTTGATTGTGAGGATCGCAGCTCAGCCATTGGTTTGGGGCCCAAGTTGGGCGTTTTAATAGGCTTCGAGCTTCCCTGGCTATGGAGTTCATTTCCAGGGCTTAACAGAGAGTGTTCTGTGTGTGCGAGGACTCACAGAAGCACGATGATGCCCGATGAATGGACAGGATTTCTGGGGTGAATTACATAGCATGTGATGTATCAAATTCTTTCCTACGTGGACTAATTCCCTCAGTTAATTGGATGGCTGACGTGGAATAAAACACGTGCATCCCTCCCCTCTCCACCACTTCAATCCATAGCACAAAAAAGTTGGGGAAGCTCTCAGGCCCTTGGGGATCTGCACCGATGAGTAGAGGTCATGGCGAGAAGTTCACCCACCACTGTGCCGAACACGACAACGAAGAAGATGCTAATGACGAGGCCTCCGCCGCCAAGTCCCCACTGAGGGCCCCCTCCATCAGTAAATCCAAATCGAAGCCTAAAAAGCTCTTCAGTTCCATTCTGCCGAGCTCCGCAGGTGACAATGAAGCTCCAGAAACCCTAACTCGCTCAAAATCCTCCTATTCACGATTGGCATTCTCCTCCGCTAGACCACCTCACCGAATGACCGCTCGACTCCGTATCGATGCCACCATCTAAGTCCTCCCAAAGGCCGGGACATACACAAAAGGAAACCATCCTCGAGCTCCAAGGTACGTATAGACCCTTGCCTCTAGCTCCAAACCAGATCCTACTCTCGGACCCATTATCACCGTCAAGGAGTGTTTAACGATCTCGGAATGAGTGTGAGAGTTAAATTAACGATCACTTGGATGAGAAATCCTTGATCAGTCAAGGATTGAGGTAGTTGGGGCTGCGAAGGAGAATCTGTGAAGTCACTATTATACTATTAAAAGAATAATCTCATGAAAATTTCCTTCATGAACCGATCCTCTAGACCCTGAAATTAGAGTGTTCCAAGAAGAAAAAACTTAATCGAAGTGGGAAATTGATTAAGAATGAGCTGATTATAGTTGGAATATTGTTGGAGAGAGGTGATGATTGGCTCGGCTTCAGAATCTGCAATCTAGCCAATGGCCATGGGGCGTCTGCATCTGATGTCTCCTTTCGCAGAATTAAGTTCTGATGTGAAGAGGAGGAGGAAAAGCGAGAGGAATTGGCTTCTTATGGACGTACGCGGCATGCACGTGTCTTATTTCCGTGTAGCTATTCAGTGGCTTAAGAGGATTAGTCCACGTATTAAAGAACTTGACACATCACATGCCACATAAGCATTTTATAACACCGTGAGAAGGAAGTTGACGGAATGTATCAATGAAGAATAATTTTATAACTTTTTGTATCGATTAGGCAAAAAAATTTCCTTTTGTACTAAAAAGACAATTTATTCAAAAAATTTTGTAGCATTGGTGCAATTTACCCGGATTTGAAGTTTTGACCTAGGCTTGTGAATATCAGACTTCCGTAGGGGTAGTTTGGTAAATAAAGCCGGTGAGCATCTCTGGGTCGACATTTTCACGTGAGAACCGGCGTCAATTCTCTTTCTCTACACCAATGAACCGCCGGTTTAGTTGGGCGTGGGGCAGGCCTTCTTCATCCCGATACTTTCGCACGTGACGAAGACGCTTCCTCACCGCGCATCAGAAAGAAATATATTATTTAAAAATAAAATAAAATGAAAAGGAGATATCTTTTCCTTCGCTGTGCAGGAAGCTCAACTGTTTAACCGACGTTCTCCTCCTCTCCGGTTCGATTCGGTCAATATGGAGCTGGGGATGCAGCCGGAGCCACAGCTCTGACCGACTCATTGACCTCTAAGCCGTTAGGGCCGTTCTTCTTCTTCATTTAATCAGATTGTTCGTTCAGACTTCAGATTTATTTATCGTTTCAATCCCATTTTCTACTTCGATCTCGATCACTGAAAATGTCGAAGGCCTGGGGCAACATCGGTGCATGGGCGGCCGAAGCAGAGCTTGCCGAGAAGGAGGAGGCGGAGGAGAGGGCGGCCGCTGCTATGGCCGGCCCTGAGCTGCAGAGTTTCCCTAGCCTGACAGAAGCTGCCAGCGCCAAGCCGAAGAAGAAGAAGAAGAAGATAACCCTCTCGGAATTCCACTCTGCTGGCGCCACCAGGACCGACTCTTCGTCAGCTTACAAGGGACTCACTCCTGATGAGATGCTCCGGCTCCCTACCGGCCCAAAGGGGAAGTCCGCTGAGGAACTGCAGTATGGCCGGCTCGGTGGTGGCTTCTCCTCTTACAGACGCGGTCCGCCGCCAGGAAGGACACGAGATGAAGGTGAGACCTCCTGGGGCGGCGGGGGTGGCGGATTTGATGACGATGGCCATGGACCACCGCCTCCTAGGGTCTCAGATTTGAATCAGCCTTCTCGTGCAGATGAGGTGGATAATTGGGCAACTGCAAAGAAAACACCGGCATCAATCGATCCAAGTCGGCCAAATCGCTATAGTTCACTTGAAGGAGCAGGAGGAGGGGGCAGCTCTAGGGCTGATGAAGCTGATAATTGGACTCTCGGGAAAAAGCCCCAATTCCAACCGCCACCTCCAGCTAGATTCTCCAGCTTCGGTTCTGGGTTTCGTGATTCCAGGGCAGAGCCTGAGCGGTGGACTAAAGGACAAACATTGCCCTCAGAACACCCAAGATTAGTGCTGACCCCGACGAAGGAAAATTCTGATTCAGGAGTAGAAGAGTCCACGAAACCGGTTCGTCCCAATCCTTTTGGGGCTGCAAGGCCAAGGGAGGAGGTTTTGGCAGAGAAGGGTTTGAACTACAAGAAGCTGGAATTGGAGATTGAGGCCAAGAAGACTGGTGTGAATTTGAGCAGGCCCTCAAGTGCACAGTCAGGAAGGTCTGAGGGAACTGAAAATGCAGTGAAGATGAGACCGAAAGTGAACCCATTTGGAGATGCCAAGCCTAGGGAAGTGTTGTTACAAGAGAAAGGGAAGGATTGGCGTAAAATTGACTCTGAATTGGAGCATCGTGGTGTAGATAGGTATATTTCAGTTATGCTTATGATTTTATGGTTGTTTATTTCTTTCCAAGCAGTAGAGAAGCTTGTTCAGCTCAAAAAATTATTGTTTTTTTTTTTTTATGTCTTAACTCTATCTGAAGTGTACATGGAGTTATAGGGCCAGAACTTATGTGATAGGTAGATATCCAGTAGTAATTTGCTGGAACTTATAGGATAGATAGACACCTTAGAGGAAAAGTTTTTTCTATCAATCAGTCATTCTCTTGGAGTTTGAATTTTCAAGCGACACAAACTAAAATGTCAAGTGTGGTGGTAAAATTTAGAGTTCGGGGGTACAATGGGAGGGCTTGTGGAAAATCTGGTGACTGCATCAGAATTTTAGAAAACTCTGGTCCATCAAGCAGATTCCAATAGCATTATATCTAGACAAATGCTTCAAGTTATTGTCAGTGTGACATTCTGAGTACATATTTTTTATGCTGCAGTAGCCTTGTCAGATTGAAATATTTGAGGTCTTTTGGACATGTGATGTGGAGGACTTCCTAGCGTAGATATGGCAGTTTGATCTGGAGATAAAACCAAGGAATAATTTGGGAAAAAAAGGATGTGGCTATGGTGGAATATGATGTAAGGTCACTTCAGTGGGTTGAGAGGGTATTTTTGTCTTACAGTACTAAATTCCTTTGCTGCCTTCATCCTGTCCATGAAAGTATGAGAACATAGGCTCTTTATATGTATTCTCACCCACTTTTTTTCCTATCTTCTAACCACCTTCTTCAGATTAAATTTTAGGCAACATAATGTACAAAGTTCTATCTTACTATGATGATGGCCTCAATATGGTCAAATTGCTTAGCATGTAAACCCCCTTTTTTTTTAATCTAATGAAATTTTCTCAATCCCTGATGTTCTATTGCAATTATAAGGTACTTAACTATAAAACCTTTAAAGGCTTGGATTAGGTGGTGTCAGAAGTTTACCTTGGAAATGCATGTGAATGCCTTACTTTTGTGCCTTCTTTTGGTTGAGGTCTTGATCTATGCAACTTCTATTCTCTGAGAATATGACTTTGGTCATGACTCAAAAAAACTATCGACTTGAATCTTTCTATGATTTCACTGTTTAACTCCCAATTGTGTTTCAGGCCTGAGTCAGAGCAGGAAAAGATGCTGAAAGAGGAGATAGATAACTTAAAGCTAGAATTGGAGAGGGAAGTTGCTGTTAAGGTGAAAACTGAACCTTTGAACAATTTGGAAGATCAGACCAGCATAAGCTTTATGTTGTCTCAGAAAGAGAGGGAATTGGAGTTGCTAATTCATGAATTGGATGATAAAGTTCGGTTTGGGCAAAAAGCTGTTGAGAGACCTGCTTCTAGATCAGGCAGTGTTAGTAGCTTTTCAGAGAGGCCGCCCTCTCGTTCCAGTTCAGTTGATGAGTCCCGTGGTGTAGATCATCATGATTGGTCTCCATCCCAATCTACAGGTGATGCATGGGCAAGGCCGAGAAATGTAAGAAGAACGTTCCATGGCAGCCAGGAAAGGGGATTTTCTACCAACAGAAACTTTGACAGGTGAGTGCTTGCGTGAACATGCTTGCTCACGCCTCTGTTTCTTCCTGCCTACAGTGTGTAAATTTCTTTCAGGATTCTGGTTCAGCTTATGGATTTGCAAAATCTTTTGCCTAGTCCTTTTCTCATTTGTTTCTGTGAAACCATTTCTGGTATTGTTGTTCTTTCTTAAGTTTTCAGAAAAGTATGTATAATTACAGGGAGGAATCAGCGGAAACCTGAGGTTGAGAATGGGAAGGAAAATTCTTTCTGACAGTAGGATGACTAGAATCGCAGATTGGCTAGGTGAGCCAGCTGTATTTTCGGGGAGAGAGATACTTATTGCTTAGCAAGATGATAATGAAAAGGGCTCTAACCTGGATTAGCCAGGTACAAGGTGGTGCACACCAGAAAAAGTAATAACGAAACTCATGTAAAGTACAATATTTGCCCCTTTCATATCTATCTGATCTAGATTTAGTCTGACAATTATACTTCAGAAAGTTTGACTGCAAGCGCATCCTTCTCCCTCTTTCTATATTTCTACTTCTTTATATCTACACTGGTAATGTTTAATGATAATAGTTTGTTGTTACCCACATGATTGTAAATTGATCATGTCTTCTATTTTGTCTTCATATCTATCTATGTCACACCAGCAATATTTTTCTATTGATTTTTAAAGATAGATGCACAAAGTTATGATTTTCCTTTTCATAAGATGAGAATTCAAATGGAAGTTAATTTGTTTGCCAAAAAGTATGTTTTATAAGTATCTATTGGATAGTTGTTGTTCAAGAATATAATCTCGATTTGTCGTGTTTTACTTTATTTATACCCCATTTCTATACTAATGTACATGCAATATTATATGAATAACAATTTATCTCTTTACGACATTCTGTTTCATCCCATTGACTAGTCCTATCTCATATTGGATTTTGAAAACTATGGAGACATTTGTTCCCCTAGCACTGTGTGGGCATTGATCGGTTTAATTTAAAAATAATGTGGAAGTTATTTGTTGATTGTATGATCCTCTGTATGAGAAAAGGTCTTACTCCTCATTGAAGGGTTGAAAGGTGATGCTCTAATATGATTAGTTATTGAAGCTACTGGTGAAGATGTGGTACTTCAGATGAAGCATTCCGTGCTTATATCTGTCCCTTTTTCCCCCGCTAAAAGATCACAAAGTTGCATTACAAGATCTCTTGTGGAGTCCTTCAAAATGCTTATATCATCTGATTTGTCACTTGCCAGGACAAATTCGAGGCAGAGATGGTGAACCGGTCAGTAGGCTCTCTTATTTCACTCCTTCTGATCTGGTAACTCTGAAGCAGATACAAATTTTGCTGCTGGGACTTTTCTCGAGTTTTTTTGTTTGCTGATGTGGCTATTCAAGTTCTGCAGATCACAATTGTCCGATCATATTCTTATTTTGTCGCTGTCTTGAGAGGAGAGAACTGTATAAGCACATAGTTTCAAATCTCAGAACCACTGTGAACAGTCCTTTTGGGGTGTTATATATATAACTGGTGGATGTATTTTTGCAACATTGTGTGATCATATTGGATGAATTAGTTAAACCTTCAACCATGCTATTGAGATGCATGTTATTGAGAATTATGAAGTGATTTTGCGGGTGATCAACTTTGGTAGTCTCAGGTTTTTGAGAACATTGAAATATACAATTACATATCGATTAAATAAAAAAAACGTTGTGAACTTATAAGAAAGTTAGGTATCACCATCTATCAACTTAAACTTTTAAGTGAAAACAGGTCTGATCTTATAAGAATTCATAACAAATTCAATATGGTATCAGAATCAATACGTTTGCACCTTGCTCAACTCAAGTCCAAAAGCCTAGCTCGTGGTCAGTTGATATACACCCGAGTACAGAAGAAAATTACTCGACTTGTAACCAGTTGTCCCTCTTATCTGAGATCGGAAGAAAAGTACCTGACTCGTAAACAGTTGTTGAGGGCAGATGTTTAATAGTACGTAGCAAAGTAAACCACGTTGCCACATGAAGGCGAGTGTTGAGATATACAATCTCATATCGATTAAATGAAACAAACGTTGTAAGTTTATAAGATGGTAAAATACCACCACCTATCAATTTAACTCTTTAAGTGAAAATAAGTATAATTTCTTATGAACTCACAATGAATTAAACAACTGACCNGTACCACCACCTATCAATTTAACTTTTTAAGTGAAAATAAGTATAATTGCTTATGAACTCACAATGAATTAAACAACTGACCATAATACTAATACAAGTACAACATGTTGTTTGGATATGAGAATGATGCCTCTTTTGAAATGGTTATGTAATTGAATATTAATCTTCCCATAAGTTGTTGGATGAAGGAAGACTGCTGAATTTCATAATGAAGTAATGAAGACTCGTTTGACTGTTATTTATTTATTTATTATGAAGAATTATCTAANTGTTATGTAATTGAATATTAATCTCCCCATAAGTTGTTGGATGAAGGAAGACTGCTTAATTTCATAATGAAGTAATGAAGACTTGTTTGACTATTATTTATTTATTTATTATGAAGAATTATCTAATCCTGCATAGTCTATTGATATGGTCTAATCATCTTATAAAAAATTAATATTTAATAATATCTTATTTATTAAAAAAAATTAAAAATATATATTAAATAAATCTTAAAAATTTTANTATAGTCTATTGATATGGTGTAATCGTCTTATAAAAAATTAATATTTGATAATATCTTATTTATTAAAAAATTAAAATATATATTAAATAAATCTTAAAAATTTTAGTGAACATTAAAAAAAGCTCCACAGAAGGAAACAAAGGAATCTTTGAGAACTCCTATGTAGGCGGCGGGCTGAGTACCATCGGATCCTTGAATACTGCAAAATTACACAGGCACTGAAGAAGTCATCTGCTAATGTCATGAAACATCGAAGCAAAACTCACCTTGGCCACCTACGATAATGACAAATCTATCCCTTCAAGCTCCACCCTGTCATAATTTGAACTTTCAACGCTTGCCTTGATGTTGATGATCTTTATCCCCTTTAATATCCAATCCAACCACTTGGAAATTTTATATGTAGTGTGATTATTGCTATTGATTCTCATTTATGCTATTGATCCGGTGATTCCTAGATGGTTAAGATGATGCCTTTGACAAGTATAATCTCATCATGGCACGTCGGTGGTATCTTATTTTTGAAAGATTTATGCAAATACAGATTACTGTGAAATCACTGGAGAGATATAAGCATACCTATCAATAGACCTGTCAAAAATTAGCAAGGCTTAGGCAAATTACATAAAAATTTTGTTTAGGTTGAGATTTTTAGGTTGACACAGAATATTAAGTAATATGTTGGTATAACCTAAAAAAATCGTGCAAGAGAATACGAAAAAANACTCAATTATATTATATATAAATTTATTTAATATTTTAAATATTTTTTTATTCCAACCAAACTCAGGCGGCCTAAACTATAAAAAATCGGTGCATGTGCTAAGATTTTTGGGCCAAGACTTTTGGGCTTACCGAGATGGTGGGCTGAAAATAAAATCATCTTGTGCCGACATGATCCAAAATCATCGTGCCGGCGTAATCGACAGATCTACCCATCAAGACTATGCCATATATATACTTATCCTATAATCCAATCAAATCAAACTATTTTTTGGTTGAAAAATTAAAACATACCCTACCAATTCAAGTGTCGGATATAATTGTTCACTTGTCATATTTCATTTGTCTGAGCACTAATCCCCACCATCACCAAGATGCAAACACAAGAGAACTCGACAAGTGAAAGATTACATCTGACGTGGCGGCGTGGCGCCCGGATTGAGAATTGCCAAATGGATCAGAGTCTTGCTCCCTTGTAAGAGAGTACCGAGAAACTGATAGAGATATGATTGATTGATTAAAATTGAATATAAAAAAATTAATAGAAATGAGAAAAGTTTAGAAAATATTCATGTTGGTCTAACAATTAGTATGCCTCACAATGCAATATATGGCCCTAACCACAGAAAATACCTACAGAGTTAGAAAACTATGCATTCTAAATATATTTATAGAATATATCAAAATATAAGCCAACATATTTAACTAATATATATTAGCTATATCTAATATTACTCACTTAAATATATCACGATATTATTCTAAATTTAATAAAATAACTCCATTTTTTTCTTGAAATTGTACGGCAATATCCTATGCTCCAAAGTAAACTTAGAATTTTCGCCCAAAAGGTTAGATTCATTTAAATAATAAATGAAGCCAGATTTCTCATCATATAGGCGTACCTACTGCAGATTTTTTTATTAAATAAATTAGGTAATAAAATGGTAAATAATTTAATTATTTAATTGCAATATTGATGTTTTAAGCATGTGATTCTCGTTTAGTCCAAATGCGAAAATTAATAAACTAATCAGTAATTTTTGCACGCCGTGAAGAACGAATAGTGGAGAAGTGGGGAGGGAGGGAAGTGGGAAGCGATACGGTCCATAAAGAAAACGATCGATCAAGTGAGACTGAGGCAGAAAATGGCTATGAATAAATAGTTATATAATCAATGAATCTTTTAGAATT
>CXYZ01002310.1:627127-658733 GCA_900006705.1 Sonneratia caseolaris
ATTATAATATATTTTTATTTTTTTTAATTTTAAGTGTACTTATTTTTCAAATGTTTAATTATGTTTACCGATCTGACCGGAAATCAATCAGTTCAATCGGTGTATTTTTTTTGAATGTGCAATTGGATTTTTTTAGTAATCGGACAATATGAGTAGCTAGTTTTCGGTCAAATTGGTGGTATAGTTCAATTTTTAAAATTACGGAGAGAGAGAGAGAAATAGTCATAACTTATGGGAAAAGCAAAAAAAAACGGATAAATGTGTCAAACCTTTGTCCCGGTGACGTGCGGATAAGAATGCCAGAGAGCACGTGCAGTGTGACCTAAAGCGAGTTACTTTTGACATTATCTTCCCGAGCAATATTGTCGCTTAGAATCCTTTTAGAAACGAATCGTCCCACCGAATCGGTCCATCTTTGCACATGACGAACAAGTTTTGGATCTTTCTTCTTTTCTTTCAGCTCAGAGCTTGGGGCTGCCGTTCCTCAGCGCGTACTTGGATGCGGTCGGCTCGAACTTCACCCACGGTGCTAACTTTGCCACGGCCGGGTCGACGGTCAGGCCCCAGAACACCACCATCCGGCAGTCCGGGTTCAGCCCCATCTCGCTCGACGTTCAGTTCAATGAGTTCTACCAGTTCCGCCGCAGGTCCCGGGTCGCTCGGGCCAGAGGTAGTCGACACATGGAATTTCACGTGTCTCTTTTGTAAATTAACCGGTTCTTCCGAATTAAATCACGTGAAATTCTTTATATCAATAATAATAAAAAATGTCAGGTGGAGTGTTCGAGAAACTCATGCCCAGGGAGGAGGTTTTCTCGAGGGCTCTGTACGCTTTCGACATTGGACAGAATGACCTGACCGCCGGCTACTTTCTCAACATGTCCACCTCCGAAGTGAGAGCGTACATCCCCGATGTGCTCGGTCAGTTCGCCACCATCGTCAAGGTAACCTTGGCATCGGCCCGCGTTACATTCGATCCGCCGAAATTGAACCGGGTTTCGCTCCTCCCGATCCTTCAATTAATTAGACGAGGCGCTGTGCTATTATATACAAGCAACCCGATCGAATGTATACCAACTGCTTTACGCATGGTTTTCGTGCACAGAACGTGTATAATGAAGGAGGAAGGTACTTCTGGATCCACAACACTGGGCCGGTGGGCTGCCTCCCGTACGTGATGGATCGGATCCCGATACTTGTATCGCAGGTCGACCCTGCTGGATGCGCCTCACCCTTCAACGAAGTCGCCCAGGACTTCAACCGCGCGCTCAAGAAAGTCGTGGATCGGTTGAGGAGGGACTTGGCGTCGGCGGCGATCACTTACGTTGACGTGTACTCTGTGAAGTACGCCCTCATCAGCCGACCGAAGAGATACGGTAAGATATAAAATCTGTTCGTCTCTGCAAGCCCGATGGTTCACTTGTGGTACGTACTGGTTCTGCTGCTGTTGCTAGCTATATCGAAGGCTAGTTGAGTATGAGTAATTGGTGAGCTTCAGAGTGATGAAGCGGGTTTTCGAATATCTCTATTGCCAGGGTTCACTCAGCCGTTGAGAGCATGCTGCGGCCATGGAGGGAAATACAACTATGATAAGAACTTCGGGTGCGGGTCGACGATCAAGAGGGATGGGAAGGAAGTGCTGATCGGGAAGTCGTGCAAGGACCCATCCAAGCACGTGAACTGGGACGGGGTCCACTTCACCGAAGCGGCGAACGAGCAGATCTTCGACCACGTTGTCGGTGGGTCGTTCTCAGACAACAAGAGCCCGTTGGGGATGGCCTGTCATAGGGTCTGATCGATTCGAGATTTAGCGTGCAAACTGCGCCTGTATCTTTTCTCTAAGTGTTACCAACCGTTCCATCGTCATGATCTGCCAAATCGCGGGGAGTACATCTTCTCGAAATGTCATTTTCTGACTAATCCTAGTATGAATCTAGCTGGCCGATCCGATCGTGTGGATTGCTCGCCGAGAGCGTGGAACTATAAAATTTCATTACATGGGATGTTTGATGAGCAAAATCATCGCAAAACTCCAGCTCTTTTAGCCCGTTCAAGCTCCGCCCGTCTCTGTTCAGTCCACTTGATTTTGGTAGTTTTTAAAATTAGATTTGATTAAAAATCGATTAAGATATGAGCTCATAGATTTGTGAGTCAGATTAGGTGTTGAATCAGTCGAATTATATATTTAATAAATAATATTATCAATAAATTAATATAATTCCGTAATTTGATAATAATTTTTTATAAAAATCCATAATATAGTTATATTAATCTTGAGTTTTATCTAAAATATAAATATTAAATTTATTGATTTAATTGAAAATTGACAAATTCAATTAAAACTAATCACATTTAAATTTTAAAGTACAATTAGATTAATTATAAAAATTAAACTAAATAAATAACTATTTCAATCAAACTTATTAAATCATCAGCTCAATCGAATCTTTAAGACCATTCACCTTATCTCTTTTTATTTGTGATTCTTTTTTTTAAAAAAATTTCCCCTTGTGGCTGATCCCCATTTTTTAACCTTTTATGTGTAGAAAAATGGGAAGATGGTTTAGGGTTACTCATAACCACCCCGTGCCACGACCCGAGCCTCTCTGTCAGCCGTCAACCCTGTATCCTCCCGCCATACCCCTCCTCAGAGCCCCATCAGATCATCTCTCCCTCCCTCTGATTGTGTATTCATTGGTCACTTCCCTGAAATCCTCAGGTCTCTTACTCGCGCGCTCAGTCAGCCATCCATGGAAGCTCTGCATTTCAACTGGACGGTTCTGTTCTTGGTACTGTCATTCACGTTGCTCCCCAGTCACTCCTCATCTCTTTCACCCTGTAATTTTCCGGCGATATTCAACTTCGGGGACTCAAACTCTGACACGGGTGGGCTCTCGGCAGCATTCGGGCAGGCCCCTCCGCCCAACGGGGAGACCTACTTCCATCGCCCGGTTGGCCGCTACTGCGATGGGCGTCTGATAATAGACTTCATCGGTATGACCTTTCTATATGCTCTGTTCTGTATTCTCTTTCGAGGATTTTCTCGAAGCCCATATTAAAGTTAGAAAGTCTGCCTTCCTTTTTTACAGCGGAAGGGGTGGGACTCCCCCATCTGAGTGCCTACTTAGACTCTGTTGGCTCGAACTACAGTCATGGAGTCAATTTCGCGACCGCGGGTTCCACCATTCGTCCCCAGAACACGACTATGGCTCAGAGTGGATATAGCCCGGTTTCACTCGATGTTCAGGTCGTGCAGTACTTGGATTTCCATAAAAGATCCCAAACATTCCGCAGACAAGGTATGCATTGGCGACTCACCATTATAGTCTTCCATCTTTCTTTGTTTTCATGGCAAATGCGAGAAATAAAAAGGTTAGGTGTAAGATCAGACTGCAATGCAGTAAGATCAAACTGTAGTAACGGTCGGAGAAACCTAAAAACGGGACGAGTGTTTTTGACAAGCTCACTGATGATGTCTGAATAGGAGGTGGCGTTTTCGAGAAACTATTGCCTAAGGAAGACTGCTTCCGCCAAGCTCTACATACGTTCGACATTGGTCAGAACGACCTTACATCAGGTTTCAAGCTCAACATGACCGTGGAACAGGTCAAGGCTTATGTCCCCGATCTCATTGCCCAGTTCTCCGACACTCTGAAGGTGACACTAGTTTTCCAAACGTAATGCGAGAATAATAATAATGTTGTGACGAGATTTGATGAGGATGATCATGAGGTTATATGAGCCCTTTTGTAGTTTATGAACAGAAAGTGTATGCTCAAGGGGGCCGATCATTTTGGGTGCACAACACGGGCCCGCTCGGTTGCTTACCATACGTGGTGGACCGGTTTCTCATTACAGCAGCACAGGTTGATAAATTTGGGTGCGCGACACCGTTCAATGATGTAGCCCAGTTTTTCAACCATCAACTGAAGGAAGCCGTAGATGGACTCCGAGTAGACCTTCCCGAAGCTTGGATCACCTATGTTGATGTGTACTCGGTGAAGCATAAACTCATTACCCGGGCAAAGAAATTTGGTACATAATTTGAGTTTTCAGCTTCCCATCGCTTCTGCAAAATGTCTGGAATTCAATACTGATACTCGTGATGAAATTTTCAGGATTCCAGAGCCCTTTAGTTGCTTGCTGCGGTCATGGCGGAAAGTACAACTACAACAGATTCAGGAAGTGTGGTGCCACCATTACCGTCGAAGGCAAAGATGTCCTAATCGTAAATTCGTGCAAAGACCCATCAGTTCGGGTCAATTGGGATGGTGCTCACTACACCGAGGCTGCAAATAAGTGGGTGTTCGAGCAGATAATTAACGGGTCTTACTCGGACCCACCAATTCCCCTCAGTATGGCCTGCAATAGAATTGAACATTAGAATAGCAGTTCAGACACTTACGCCGGTGCCTTTGTGTCTGTCTTTCCACTCATTGGGGAGCGTAATAAGAAGCCACATGGTTGCGCGGTCTTCAGGTCTTCGTACTGACTAAATTTCAACAATCAAACCTTTGGGTTCGGTTGACAAGTGGTCGAAGTACGTGAATTTCTTCGTAGCGAGAATTTGAGTTGACTCTTTGGGGGAACTTAGATAGCAATCATCAAGATATCTTACTAGGAGGATAAAGTAACCCAACGCTTTGGGTACATCAACTGAAAGCTACATCAGCTGAGGCGAGACTGTTAAATCTGAGGCAAGTCAGGTCGATTATCATTACTGTAATATCATCTAAACTACCTCTACTGACAGCAAGGTTAGCGAGCTCCTTGCAAGCAGCAACAAGCCCAACCGAAGAGGAGCTAGCATTAGGGCCGTTGTTCTCTTGATTTGAGCGATCTAGCTTTGGGTTGAGCCGGTTCATCAGTGAAATCCTCCTTAACTTTGATGGAGGACCATCATTCTCATGGTAAAACTCATTTTCTTCAAGATCTCCATTCCTACAATCGAACGATCTCTGATGGCTCGAAGACCGTTTAGTAGCACACTTCTGCTGCTTGACCAAGGTGATCCGGCGCAACTTGGACGAGGGGCTCACATTTACACGACCATAATTCTCATCATTGTCATCCTTACAAAGATCTGTTAGCTTTGGAGTTTTCTTTTCTTTTGCACATAAGCGTGAAACAACATCAACAGCCTCTTGGTTCCCAACCTGCGAAAATTGGAGGAGCAAAGATTAGTACAATATCATGACCTAACATATACACAGATTCTAATTGCAATAGTTTTCCATGAAGATGATTCCCTTTGGTCTAGACAAAATTTTCGGTGTTCAATCTTCCATTCTTCTCTTCTCGAAGAATGAGAGAGCACAGGAGTCATGTACTAGATTGTACATGTCTTCCTTCTGAATCAGACTGTTTATTTTCCCAAGTCTCTTGAACAAAATGAATTCTGAATGGAAATGCGTCCATTAGCACCTGTTCCCACAGCCCATCAGAGGCCATGACAAGGAACTCCATGTCTGGGGTCAGTTGAATGACTGTTGTTTCGGGTTCGGCCACAACCCACTGCTTCAAGTGGGCATCCCCGATGCTTCTGGAAACAGTGAGAATTCCATGAACTCTCCAAGCCCCTCTGTGCATCTCCACGTAACCTCCCATATCTTCTATTCTCTGCCGTTCAGTCAACTCACTGGCCCTATGGTCTTTCGTGAGAGCTTCAGCCACTCCATGTCTAGAAAGAACAGCCCTGCAGTCTCCTAAGTTTGAGACGATGATTTCCTCCCCTTCGATTAAGGCAGTGACACAGCAAGTACCACTGCTTAAACCCTGCATTAGTTCTAGCATTGCGTAAATGAAAACCATGAAGGCGTGGAAATGGAAAAACTAAGGTACGATGGGGAGAAGAAGAAGAAGGCATATATTTAAGTAGTTAAGCAACACAAAGAGGAAGTAGGAAAAAAAAAAATACTCTATGCTCCCATCAGAATATAATGATATCTGGAGATACCTAAAACTTTTGTCATGATGACCAAATAGAACCATCAGAATATAATGATATCCTACAAATTTAGTAGTTAATAGTCTACAATTTGATTAGAATATTTCATGAACTTCAACTGCTATCAAAGTTGAGACTTTTAATTTTTGGATTTTCAAGCTATGGTCAGCCCTTGAACAACGACATATTGAATGAATAATGACAGCTAGCAGCTGAAGCAGGACTTTAATTCAGCTCCATCCATTATAACTAACTAAAAAGCTGCACAAAAGCCCAGATAATCTCTTGATGTAGGTTCTTAACAGCAGGTTCACTAATTGCCTAACAAGGTCAGATCTCCAGAAATAGTAAAACTTGCCAATAGATCTGCTATTAAATTCCCATCAAGAGATGCGGAGACTGATTCCTGGATGATAGACTGCGTACCAAATAAACATAGAAGAACAAGTCCTTCCTCGAGCTGGACTCAAAAAAGGAAGAGACCGCAAATCACCTGCTTTAGGAACTCCTGGTCGGTTTTCAAGTACCCGCCCTTTACAGCTTCTTCTTTAGATGAACCGGATCCACAGTTCTCCATCATGTCGATTATGTTCTTATGCAATCGCTCTGCAACGAAATCTGCAGCCTTCCTACCACCATGCCCATCATAGACACCGAAGAAACACTGCAGGTCGTGGCAACAACATTGGTCACAGTTCGGCAAAATCACAGCTGCATTTGTGCCAATTAACTGAAAGCTTGAGAACGTTTATGAGGGAAAAACGTGAAACTACAGCTGCTTCAAAAAAAATCCGAAACTCTACTGAGAAGAATTTAAGTGAATAACTTGTTTTGTAATGAGGAAAATTTGTGAGAAGTGGAAGTTAATATATGCGACCAGAGCTAAGTTGTTACCGTGTTTGGGTTGCCCAGAAAGGAGGGAATGATCCGGTGGGTATCTTCCATTAACTTCTTCTTGCCCTTGATGGAGAAGATTTCGACTCCGGCGGTACCGAGGCAGCCGGCGTCGCTCTTCTTCGGGGCGGAGTCCCGGCGGCTGAGCTCTTCGGGTCGGACCTCCCGCAGCACGTCTGGGATCTCAATGTTCGGCGGCCTCTTCCGCTTCACCGAGGAAGGCAAAGAAGGAGCGATGTTGGTGGTGGAAGACAAGCCATCGGAGATCATCATTGCAGCTGAAGAGAGACTGAGCTGAACGGAGCTGCAGTGATCTCCGAGAGAGAGAGGAATGGACTCTTGGCTTTGGTGTGGCCGACTGTATAACGTTAACCTAACGGCTACCTGCATTAAGAGGAAGAGCAAGAGGGTGAGGCTTCTTGAGGTTAAAAGAAGGCAAACATGAGGGGCATTTTCGGGTTCGCAGGTAGGTCAAAACACCGAACTTTCTCTCTCTTTGCCGGTGCGAGCCGTTGGGGGCAGGGGAAGGGATTTGGCGGTCAATGGTGTGAACGAACGGATACCTTGGACCTTCGGCTTCCTCTCTCTGACTTTGGAGACGAAATCTTCCAAAACAAAACAGGCTGTTGAGGCGGTCTTCTGGCTTCCACCAAAATATCTACATTTATATTGGTATAAATTTCAGTAATTTCTATTTTTTCATCAAATTTTCTTTAAATAATCTAATGGGACAATAATTTTGACTTCCTCTTATCAATCGCCATGCACGATATGCAATCTAGTGTTATATATATATATATATATATATATATAGTTGACGAAGGCACTAAACCGTGTACAATATGGCACCGGGTGTGGCATACGAGTCATCCGGGTTACAGATATTTTCCCCCCACCCCCCAACGTACATGTCGTGTTTCCTCTGTTGCCTTGCGAGTCAACTTAGGTTGGCCATCTTTTGACCGCAGGTTGATTTGGTCCATGGACGGTGGGGCCTTAGTCTTCACAAGATGCGTCGAGGTCAACCCACTAGTTCGACCACAGTTTTTAAAACTAAATTGGATCGGAATCAAGGTAGGTATTGATTCATAAATCGGACCGGAGGTTCAATGGATTAAACCATATGTTTAATAAATAATATTACTAATAAATTTATATAATATTATAATTTGAATATGATTTATAATAAAAATCATTAATATAATCATTATATTATCTATAATTTTAATATAAAATATAAAATATAAGTCAAGTAAAATAAAATATTATATTATAATAGATTTATTTTTTTTAATTTTAAGTCAGCCTATTTTTTCATGGGTTCAATTAGATTCACCGGTCGGGACCGGGAACCGACCGGTTCAATTGGAGTTTTTTTCTTTGAATGTGCAATTTGATTTTTTTTATAGAAATCAGACCAGGTGAGTGGTCGGTTCCTGGTTGAACCAGGCGAACCGGCTAGCCTGGTTCGGTTTTTAAAACTATGGTTCCAACTGCCCTTTTTTTTTTCCCCTCATATTATAATCTATCTTATCAATTTCATCACCTATGCATCCTCGTATTTTTTTAGAACAATCTAACGATCAATCTTATATCATAATTTAGGAGGAAAATGGTGGGGGTGAAGTTGCTTAAATCTCTTTAATTCCATGTAAAGGAAGATGCTTGCTTCGCTTCTGAAGATTATATGCATTTTTAATTATACACCACATCTAACTAAGATGAATATTTAAATATGAAATTTTACTTTAAAAAATAATGTTAAATCATACTAACCTATTCATATTAGCATGTTTAGGTAAATATTGATGAATTTGCACGTTGTGCTCATATGATAAATGTCCTACGAAATAGAAGGAGAAAGCAATTTCGTAGGGTTACTGACCAATTCTTTTGGGGGGTATCGTTGGACTGACGACGACAATAATAATAAACCATTATTCTCACTTCGGCACGTTCGACAAGAGAAGGAAAGGTACAGCATAGAACATAGAATTCCCACACGTTCTGACACCCAATCCATAAAGTCAACTCGTAGCGTCAAACACGACAAAAGCTAGCCACGTCACGAAGAAGGAGAAGTCCATGAAAGCCTTTTTCATGGAAAATTTTCCACTTTACATGGGACACGATTCGATGGACATTTTATGATAGATTGCCCTTATTGAGAATCCCTTATTTCCTTGGATTTTTTATAATTGAAAATTTTGGCACAAAGTCCATCTTTTTTTAATGAATAGATAAAAGTAAATACATATTATCATATATATATATATATATCACATTTGATGGACATAACTCTGATTCTCAAAATAATATAAATAATAATCTGAATACATCTTCCCCGATTTCTTCTACTTGACATATGTTATAGTATTGAACCTTCGATTGATTAAAACTAATTATATGTAGGAACACAACAACAGCACAGGCGCTTAAGATTTTACCGGCTACCGACTGACGAGATCTAGTCCCTGGGTAAGGACGAAAAGGAACCCTAGCAGAAAAAGCTCTCAAAATTTCAGGGTGATGCGGAATGTCACTGACGGCCGTGCCCTGATCGTCCCGAAGAAGGTGCTGGCTCCTCGACAATGAGGAAGGGACATGAATGTTAGTCACGGTCACAAATTCCCGAGACATCAAAACCCTGAAAAGGCATCAAATTCCCCATATCTCATTTCCCTCTTCAACACATAGGTGGACTGATGATGATCGGGCATCCAAATCGAATGACTCTCTACAGATGAGGATGCCGGATGATCTGCTCTGGTGATATTCTTCTCCTTATTAGAGGAAGGTTTGCTGAAAGAGCTCCGAATCACGTCCTCCAACAGCCCCGAGCTCGATGGCTCGGACAGCTGCGGGAAGAACTCCATTCCCGATTGGAGCGTTTCCATGGTAGTCTTCGTGCCAACCGTTGGAGGCAACTCGCCGGAGATGCCACCTGTAAGAGCGATGTTTCCGAAAGAGGAGGCAGCACGAGCCAGTGGAGGGGAGAAAGAGGCTGCGGTAGTTCCACCTGGTGCTCCATACATGCTGGGAAACGGATGCTCACGGTGGAGTAGGAGTTTGTTCCTCGAGGTAGAAGCCGACTCCACCAACGGCGTCGTCGGCAGCGGCGGCGGGAGTCTGTGGTGACGACCGTGCCGGGCAGTTGGGTTCAGTTGAGACGACAGCTGCCACGGGGAGAAGAGAAAGTAGTTGCCGGTGTTAGCGTAATTAGAAGGGAATATTACGGGGCGATGCGGTTGGACTTCCTCGTTGGCCGGGTACGAGAAGTTGGTGCGGGCCTTGATGCCACGCATGGACCTGGCGGCGCAGTCGTAGGCGAAAGCCGCCTCCTCGGCCGTGTCGAAAGTCCCCAGCCACCGCCTCTCCTTAGTCTGCGGGTCACGTATCTCGGCAGCGTACCGGCCCCATGGGCGCCTCCGGACACCTCGGTACCGTGTGACCCCCGAGGTGTTTGGTGCGGCGGAGGTCTCTTCGAGACTTCTCTTGACGGTTGTGGAGGCGGAGGAGGCCGTGCTGAGGAACTTTTCAGCCTGAACTATGGCAGAGGAGGACGGTGTGATCATGTCGCCGTTCAGAAGCCTTAGTGCTTCCTCCATCACGTCTAGGGCTGTGACGATGAGTACAGAGAGGGAGGGATGGAGGGAAGTGAATGCAGTATTGCAATGCACCTGGGCGATCGGTGGGTGATGAAAGGTCTACTTATACACTCGCAAAAATGGAACAATTTATTAATTGAACTAAGAAGAAACACCTTAATTATATTGAAAGCTAAATAATGCATATATTTCAAATTTAAATATCCAAGCAAGTTCTCTATCCTGATGAAGAAAATAGCAATTTCATGGAGAGCTTATTAAAAATAAAATTGCGTGCTGTCAATGGACACGTAATTGGCAGAAGAACTTCACCATTAGGCTTAAACATGCACAATGTGAGTCTATTAGATCTTTTATATTAGGTAATACATAATGGAAGAAAAAATCGACACCATGAAGTTATTATCAAAAACATGCTGCAATAAATTCCCGTTGAGTTCCCAGAAGATTCTTTTTTTTTAATGAACAGCTTATATCTAGAGATCATTAAGTTCTAACTAATATAACTCAAGTTTAGTCGGTTTGCTTATAAATAAAATTCTTCCAACATAAATTATATTAATTCACAGTATTCAAATCTAAAATCTCATTTAAAAGGAACGAATATCCAATAATCTCAACTATCTCATATTAATTAATAATTGATTAATTGGATGAATATAATCACATGTGCATATATGCATCATGAATGCATGCCATCCCCTTCCTACCATATCTCTCACTTTCTCGAGGTAGCTTTCGTTCTTTGTTTACATTATATTTCTCTTTGGCTCTTCCCGGGGAATGCAGAAAGGTAATCATATTGTCTGTTCTATCTATGCGGCTCGGCTGCTCTCCTGCGTGCGTGCCTTGAGGACAAAGCATAATTACGAGGAAGAAAACTCCACCGTGGTAAAATTTTGGACGGAATTCGAAAGGGATGTACCATATTTGATTTAGCCATTTAATCAGATAAATAGTGATACATATTTTTAAGAGGAAGTCGTTGATATTTATCAAGTGCTCTAGAGTCCAGAGACGCACTCAACAGTTGATCTTCTATCTTCGACAAGTAGGCAATTGAGTGTCAGTTGGACCTTCTGTCTCGTTCAGTTTATGGAGAATAGTGTAGGGTTCCATATTTGATATTTTTATTTTTCAAATCGGGTTAGGAGAACCAACGATTTAATTCATTAAAACAGTCTGCCCACAGACCAAAAATGAGATAACACTATAGGCCACAGGGGAATTGATCTTCCATATTGATTTCTCTTGCCATTAGTTTCGTCCTGTGCTTTGATTTTGGGTTGAATCTACACCAGCTCTACTATAGATTTTATCTCGATTCAGCCTAAACAAATAGTGCTGGAATTCAATGATACGGTGTAAGAAACAAGACAAGTTCTGAGATGGGGTCGCCTGCGTCGAA
The DNA here is from genome assembly GCA_900006705.1 of Sonneratia caseolaris. Lineage (NCBI taxonomy): Eukaryota > Viridiplantae > Streptophyta > Magnoliopsida > Myrtales > Lythraceae > Sonneratia > Sonneratia caseolaris. The sequence continues at coordinate 638,985 of CXYZ01002310.1, forward strand.
GACAGAACACCAGACGTCGTAATAAAGGTTAAAGTGGGAGGGAGAGGACGGGGAGTTGGGAGCATGCACTGTCAGAAGAGATCGGAAAGCTGTTCTGTTCTTCCAATATCTTCACGTAAAATCTTAAAGACTACAAACAAACTCTATCTGTCTATCACTGTGATGATTTATATCATTCTGAATGATTACACTGGCGGCGCGCAGAGGTTGTTCCTCGCTTGTCCTCTCTGCCCTCTTTCCCTTACAATTTGTACTGATATAGTTATCAATTAAAAATATATATATATATTTAAAATAAAGGTGAATATATTAACTAAGTATATTTAAGACAATTTTATAATATTATTTTTACTTCTTCAATTTACTTACCTTTTAAATTATTTGATTCTTCTAAATTTACTATTAGGTCTATTTTTTATACAATTTTTTGAGTTGAATGATATAATAAAATATATGATTATAACTTATGGCCGATAACATTTATATTTTATATATCTATCTTCTCCTTTTTATACATTATTCTGATTTTTGTGATTGATTAATGAATATGTAATTTTTTTCTTTTGTAGTTATAAATGAAAATTAAAATCAATTAAAATTTTAGATCATATATCCTTCAAACAAATTTAGTTGTAGCCAATTCTCACCTATGTAAATTGGGGGAAAGACATCGGTTCATCTGCCCATTAAGTTCAACTATATGATTTTTGGATTGTACTAATTTTTTTTAATTATGGAGAAAATGAATTCGAGATTATAAGTAATATTGGATTTATGATAGAAGTTAAAAAATAAGAAAACATAATAAATGCACTATAATAAAAATGGAATCTTGAGAAAAATGTTATATATAATACTACTACTATTAGTTTAATAATAAAAAAATTATAAATTTAAGTATTATTATAAAATTACTCACATATCTATATTTTATTTCTCTAATATATCATTATACTTTCATAATCTTAATATATATATATATATATATATCTAAGCTGGCTGGTGGCGGAAGAGGTGCCATTTAAAACCCGATAGTCATATCAACTATTTGCACCTTGGATTCACCTATAACACATTTATGTCTTTGCCTTGCTATATCCTTTTCTTAACAGGAGAGAATTAAATCGCCACTCGAAAGACCCGACAGGCATGTGCTGTTCTTTTCTCCCTCTTAGTAAAAAAAAAAATTTAATCTTCTTTTCATTTATATTTATATATATACAGTTACCCTTTATAGGAGTTTATATTTTCTTACCTATATAAATCAAATTTCCGACTAATTCACTTCAAACCGAGTCAATCCATCTAAGGTATAAAATTATCTCAATATAATTTTTTTATTTATAAGATTTGAATTTAAATAATTACCAGATGTGGTACGTTTGGTTAGTTGTTTTTTTTTTTTTTTGTTGCTTGAAGCTTATCCCGACCAATTTATTTGTCCCCCATGTCAGCCTCCAACCAAAACCCTATTTACGTAGCGCTAACGTTATCATGTCCATTGCCCACGCACTCTCCTCGTATTTCTAGAAGATGTTCGGTGTCGACTCGCTCAAATTACTCCGTTGTTGAACCCGGTAAACTCCAGTTCTGACGAAGATTACCATGCTCAACTCACTCCGTCACCGTCTCTTCACTGGTCACGATGGCGTACTTATCGTCATCTCTATCGATCAAACGCCCACTAATCAAATTCACAAACAATGTCGTAAGAGATGTGAGAGTTTTCCAATATCCCCCCGACCGTGTGATCTTCGTATAGCACTTGGGCTACGGATGTTTTGGATGCACGAAACTCCGACGATGATGATAGACGGACAGGGCTGTTGTTCGAGTACTGTCGACCATTCACTTATTTGTCCCCCATGCGTCGGTCCCTCTTCATCCTTCCGTACTTGTGACTTATACCGTTAAAGTACTTCCGATTAATGGGTCATTAACGGCCCCGAGAAATCACATTAAAGGGGGATTAATGGAAACTGAAATTAATGAAACAAGATAAGAAGTTTTTTCCCTCGGCGCCCCGATCCATTGAAGTTGCTTTTAAAGATCCCGAGGGCTTCGTGGGAGAAAAGTCAACTCAGCATAAACTGTCCATTTGGGCCGGCCCGAGCTTTTAGACAGTATCACCATGGGCCATCATTTTGGATGGCCTTAAAGTTCCAGCCCGGCCCAAATTACACAAAAATAGTTATTTTTTAAAAGATAAATTACAATAATTTTATATTTGAAAATGAATTTTTAATGATATAATTAATTAATTTTAAAAATATTACGACAACTATTAAATATAATGAATCAATTTTAAAAAAAAAAAAGTTTCCAACAATTTTCTCTTTATCAAAAATTTATTTTTATACTTTTTGAATTGCTCTAATCTTGGAAAGGTTTTTCACTTTCTATACCTACTAAGTGATTCGAATGGAGTACTGTTGAGATTAGAAGAAGAAAACAAATTGAGTATAAATGACATGTTCCTAAAGTTGGTCATGATTGATTGAGTTGAATATAATTCAGGAACCATTTATCAATAATATTGTAAAGTTTTTTAATTAGTGAATTCCATAATTATATATCGTTAACTTGTGACTTAAAAGTTAGTTGCAATCTCAAATTAGATGAACATTAGGCCAAAACAGAGTACTTCTAATCTGGCGGGGAGTGTTGAAATGTCACTCATTCCATTGGATTGTGACAGACAATTACATGAGTGAAGAGAGAGGATAAATGTGGTGTGTTATATGGTCAAAGTACGACGATGAGGGATAACCGTAGAATATATATATATATATATTTAATATTATAATGTGACAATTTTCATGGGGTTGTGGATGTATGTAATATATGATATAAATTGGACTGGATTTTTTTCGTTTTCAAAACCGGACCAAACCACTTGGTTAGATAGGGAATTGGATAATCATCTGATCTGGTTTACTTAATTAATTATATATACTCTAAATCTAGTAAGATCAATCTAAACTAGACGATTTTTAGTTCAACCGTCAAATCTAACTGAACCATAATTGAATTACGTAAATTAAAAATTATTTTAAAAAAGGAAAAAACTCCATCGACTCGACATCCATTTAAAAAAGAACATTTATATTATATTTTATTTTTATTAGATTTAAATTTACATTTGGACTAAACTTAAATATTATAATTGATATTTTAAAAATTGAAATTATAAAATTGTGTTTAATATATGGTATTTTAATTTACAATTATTAATTACATATTATTATTATTATTTATTAAATATACAATTTAACCCATTAACCTATGAACCAATACCTTGACTGGATCCTGATCTGATTTAATTTTAAAAATTATACTCTAAAATAAGATTTAAGATTTCCTAAATTTCAAGATCATGAATTTTGATAGCTGGTAATGGGTCCTACAAAGAAAAAAGTTCATGGGCCTTTATGTTCTTATAGGTTGGGCCTTAACATTTTCAAGGGCCGGCCCATCTCACTGCTGGCTTCTCTTTTCTCCTTGGAAGTTTTCTGGCTCGCTCGGTGGAAGCTTGTCTGCTGAGCTTCATTGCTTTCGGCTCCTCTCTCTCTCCAGGCGGTGTCTAATCAGCAACATAGACGTTCTCACGCCCCCCCACCCCCCCACCCCCCCGGGCAGCGACCTTTTTCATTTGCCTATCCGCTGAAGCGAAAAAGGTGATGACTTTCATTTCAGGGGATCTGTAATTTGTAGCTTGCTTTGTGGTCGTGATGACTGTCTCAGCAGCTGAGAATTACTCGCTATTGTTTCTGTTAGATGGCAGCTATTTCTTTTGCTCTAAATAGGATTCCATAGTAACTCCCAAATCTCATTGGGGTTCACTGCCCCATTTCCCCCCTTATTTTTCTTCGTGCTCGTGACCAGTCGCCAATCAACACCATTCGGGTGGTTTGTATACGCAGCTAATCAATTTTCGTGCTTTTTAAGGTTGTCTTATTGATGATGGTTCTCTCTTCCGGGGCTCCCTTGTGATATGGGGATTAGCCTATGTGGTTTTTGGGACGGGATGGATTCTAATTTCAATGGAGTTTGAGATTTTAAAGGGTTGAGTTGAGCTATCTTAATATCTCAAAGTGACGGATGTTAGCTAATATTTAATCGAATGGATGATTTGAGAAAACAAATCTTTGAATGGATGTTGCTCTTTTTTTTGCCCCCAACAGATGGCTAGGTGGGATGAGATTCTGTCCCTTCCAGTACAGAATCCCCCAGTGCTGGAGTTTTCTGCTGCAGATCTGGTGTGGTCTAAGGTGGAAGGTTGGCGTGACAATATAGACCGGGTTGCCTTGATTCCATATGCGAGAGTGGATGATTTTGTGAAGGGTGAGTCCTCAAACAAAGACTGCCCCACAAGTTTCCATGTTGAAGCGAGAAGAAAGAGGTCTCGGGAAACGACTTGCAAACCGAAGGTCGATGGGATTCTTGAGTACATACTGTAAGTTATAATTTTTGTCAGAAGAAAGTTGCTGCGTTATCTTAGTTGAAAAGGTAATGTGGGCAGTGAGGTGTAGTAACCTTTTTGAGATCATAGGTATTGGTGTTCCTTTGGCCCCGATGACCCTAGGGAAGGTGGAGTTATACGGCCCAGCCGGGTTTACACCACAAAGAAGAGAAATGCTGGTCGACCAAATACAAAAACGGGTTGCACCTGTCACTTTATTGTGAAACGTCTGATTGCTGAGCCATCAGTTGCTCTCATCATTTATAACCAAGACAAGCATGTCGATAAGAAAGGTCTCCCCTGCCATGGGCCACAAGACAAGAAGGCAGCTGGTACACGTGCTATGTTTGCACCATACATCTCGGAGGATCTTCGACTTCGTGTCTTGTCTCTGCTGCATGCTGGGGTTTCTGTTGAGACAATTATGCAGAGACATAAGGAGCTGGTGGAGAGGCAGGGGGGCCCGTGCAATCGAGATGACCTCTTGACTGACAGGTATGTCCGAAGACAAGAGCTTAACATACGACGCTCCACATATGAGCTGGATCCAGATGATATGGTCAGCCTTGGCATGTGGGTGGATAGTCACCGAAGTCATGTATTCTTTTATGAGGAATTCTCCAATTCTGAACCATTCACACTGGGAATCCAGACAGAGTGGCAGTTGCAGCAAATGATCCGCTTTGGCAATCGCAGCCTTTTAGTGTCTGATTCAAGATTTGGAACGAGTAAATTGAAGGTCTGCCTTTTCTTTTCTTTATTTTTAGTAAAAGATTTCTTTCTTTATTTGCCTCATATAGAGGCATTGGTGCATAGACTTGGCACAATAAGCTAACTCTGTCATTTATGATGTTCATCAGTATCCTCTTCACAGCCTCCTTGTGTTCAATTCTGACAATAGAGCCATCCCTGTTGCATGGATTATAGCACCTAGATTTGCAACCGCAGATACATATAGATGGATGAGGGCACTTTACAACAGAGTCCAAACAAAAGATCCATCCTGGAAATTGGCAGGGTTTATTGTGGATGATCCTCTGGCTGATATTCTCACTATCAGGTAGGTGATGAACTCTTCCATTGTTGTCAAATGTGCTGGATGATAGTCTGCTGTTTATACTTTTTGGTCAAAATGGTCCTTTAAGAGGACTTATTTGTGCAGGAAGTGACTGCTGTGGAGCTAAGCTTCGTTATATTTTTCTGAACATGTGCTTCTGTTTCATGATTTTTTATATTGATACTTTGGATAGATATAGCTGAGAGTACTTTTGATTTCGAGATAGTGATTTTGACACCATAAAAAATAGCAGGAAAGCTCACTTCACCTTACTGCTCTAAGAAAATTTGAGGTTGCAGATCTTTGGTTGGATTTCCGTATGACTTTTATATGTTCTTTCTGTGCAAAAAGGGGAGCAATTGGGCGGTAAAGAAAATGCTTCATGGGAAGCGGAATTTTAAACCCTCTGCTTCTTTCATATTTATTGTTTGGTTGAATTCCTGGATGTACTGGCAAAGAAATGCTATATTTGTCTGGTGGACTTGCTTTTGCCATACAAGATGTCTATGGATGCATCAGATGTTAATTGAAAATCCATCCTGCCATGTTCTACCTCCAATGCAGTGTATGATATATCTTTTGATTCGCTAATTATAAATAATAACTGGCTAGCATCTTGAGTAACAGCAGCTGATTCTCCAGTTCTTATGATGAAGCAAAAGATTTTTATGGATTTGATCTATGTTGTCCTTGGTTTTGTTTAGGGATGTCTTCCAGTGCTCTGTGTTGCTAAGCTTTTGGCGAGCCCGCCACTCATGGCACAAGAACTTGATAAAGAGATGTCAGGAAACTGAAATGCGTTTAGAGATATCCAAGCAACTTGGACAAATGGCAAACACTATCTGCAGTGGCAATGGAACAGTGAGCTTGTTTGAAAATTTCATGGATGCCTATGCTAGTGCCTCTGATTTTATGGACTATTTTAAAGCTGTTTGGTATCCTAGAATCGGTTAGTTCCTCAATTGATCTTCTTATTTCTCTTCACTTGTTATTTGTTCAGTATAATGTCAAACCACTAGGATCTACCGTCTCTTTGAAATTATCCCAGGCTTTGATGTTTTTCATGCCATGTGGAAGTGAGAATATCTTTCATGCACATGCAATTTTGTGTACATTATTTGATTATGATCATCACTAAAGCCCTTGAATAGACTGTTTATTTGTGAAACTGAATACGTATACTATTTCTCTTCATAGGGGTTTGGATAACTGCATTGAAGACTCTTCCGCTTGCTAGCCATGAGACTTGTGCAGCTATGGAGTTTTACAACAGACAGCTGAATCTGAGATTATTGAATGAAAAGGACCCTGAGGTCTATCAACGTGCTGATTGGTTGGTGCACAAGTTGGGTACAAAGGTACATGCTTACTTTTGGCTCGATGATTACTCGGAGAAGGAACACTTTGCGCGGTACAAGAAAGAAGAATGGGTGAGTGGCCTCACTTCTTGGCGCAAATCATTGACAATTCCTGAATCCGATGTTTACCTTGAAGGAAGATGTGCTAAGGTTGTGGACCAACTTGATCGAGATAAGGTCCATGTTGTTTGGAACCCTGGGTCCCAGCTTGCTTTGTGTGACTGCGATTTGGCAGAAATTGGCAACCTATGTGAACACATGTTTAAAGTAATGAAGCTTTGTCGTGATAAAGGGTCCGATGCTGAGCCCTCTGTTAGCATGGCCAAGTTCAGGACTGCCTTGATTGAGGCACTCCGTTGCCCACCGTATGATTCATTGGCACGTGATCATGCCATGTCCTTGGCACTCTTTGTTCAACAGCAGCTAAGTTCCTTGACTAGTTCAAAATCAATGACGCCATCCGGAGTATGAATGGGTTCTGAACTACAGAGCAAGAAGGTGATTTGATCCATCATATCAAGGATTCATGGATTCACAGGAAGCCTCCGGTGACATAGAAGAGCGGACCGGGCTCCTGGTTCTGGTTAATTTTGGATCTGGTACATTGATGAGTATTGTGATGGAATGATGCTGACCACCCACACTGGACGATCCTGAGGATTTGGTTTCCCGGTGATGTTAAGTTGGATACAGAGAGCATTAACTACATATAAGAGTCTCCGTTCAGTAAAATGATGGCTGCAGAATCCAAAGGAGGTCATGTCAATTTACTAATTGCTTTCAAGTTAAACAGTCATTAAAGCGGTTTTGGATAGGATGATCGGGTGCAATGCTTCAAGCTGCATAATTGTCCAAGGTTTGTTCTTGGCTGTATTGAACTAGTTTCTTATGCGTGCTGCACTTGTCCAGAGCTTCTGTCTATATGACTATCTTTTGGTTCTTGATTTATTAAATTTATGTATAATATTAGTGCATACTGAGGTGCCATCTAACACTTAACTTGCATTTTAGAGAAATTGGAATAGGAATATATGGCATTTCTGTGGGTATGGAATGGATTCTTTTATATGCATATATATGATAACCTAGATAGGAAAAGCGTTAACATACGAGTAACCCTCAAATTTGTATTGGCTTTAAAATTTGATCTGGGTCCTAGTTGACTTAAATCATGTGCTTGAAGGTCACCCAATGTATAGAAGTTTAAGTACATTGCTAGTCAGAAATGTAGCTCTACATAAATATGCTGCTGCAGGCCACACTAATGCATATATATGCACATCAGATTGTTTAGCGTTGCTCTGTAGATTCTAACGGAAGGTATCGATCAGACAACATTTTCCACTGAAACAGAAACAAGCCGGATCCTTGTTATACGATTACAAGGAAGAAAAGTCCTCCCGTTCTTCTACATCATTTACTAGGAACAGGAAACGTATTCCAATACCAACAGATATTGTCATGTTCAGTTACCCTGGAAAGAAATTTCTTGTACAACGGTGTAAAATAAATTAAACTCGGTTATTATGGGGTTCCAGTTTCATACATATATACCAGCTCGGACGTCACACCAAAACCACCGCTCGGATGTGTCCCATCACCTACAGTGTGCTCTGCAGCTTGGTGGCCTCTGGTTGATAATGATAATGCAGGCATACAGGAGCGTCCATGGACGGGGGACTCAATTGTTCTCATCAGTTTGTGGATAAGCCATGGAGCCCTAATGGGCTCCACGCACTATCTTGCTCCTGTTGAAGATGTTTTTTCACCTGAACCCTAAATCCTGCAAGGAATCATAGGACAGGATAGGAGAGGAGTTTTTACCCTCTCTCTCTCTCTTTTTAATTTTGGGCGGTGGTGTCCTTGTGTTGTTGTGGTGGGTGTTGGGTTTTGCAAGATATAGCAGGATAAAAGCTTACTCTAGCCACATCTGATATTCATCTCCAAAGTTAAGAAAGAGAAACTCATGAAAGGTCAATATAAACATAGAACTCAAAATGCTTTCCAGATCAGGTCTGCAGACATTCTTTGAGCAAGAGCATGATGAAAGATTAATAGGATATTCAAGAGCCCAGGCACCTTTTGGCTCGGTAAAGAAAAGATCAGAGGAAGGCAGGGGAGAAAACGCAAAAAATGATCCTATGTGGTGGATCAGGTATCTACCTTCCTAATTTCATCTTTTATGCTCATATCACAATCCTGAGATCTCTTTCAAGATGCTTGTCTTCTTGATCAGCCATCGTGATCTCGGTCATCTTCCACAGCTGGAACAAGAGAGAATCTTCTTGCATTATAATATTGGATAGTCTTCCTATGGAGCCTAGATTGGATATGGCTATGGTTCTTTGCCCAACTCCAGGAACTACCAGGACTCATTTCCAGAATATATCTTCGCCCAAGATCAATTCTTGTTCCAAGACCATATCAGCTGCTGCTGCTTGGACACAGCCGGTTATGCGATTCCCGGTGCAAAGATCCATATGACCTGACAGTGATATGACTTGCCGTAAAATCAAATATAGTAACCATGTCTCTTTCCGGAGCTTGTCTTTTCCTCCATGCCCCCGCTAAAAGACAATTCTTTTCGGCATTATTCCCCCACATGCTTTAAAATATGTCACATTAATTGCAGATGGTCCCAAAGTCGTTCTTCCAATAATCCGCTGTATTGAACCTTATAGTCGCTTGCCCTACATGGAACCAGCAATTTCCCATCACCTCCTAGCAGAAATTAGTGAAATCTGTGCAAGTACAGACAACCCATGTCGGCAATTTCTCGTTGTCGATTTAATTTCACCAGAAAAGAAAAGGTCATAATATCATCACAAACTTGACAGGAACCCTAATAACAGCGCTTGAAGAATGGGCCCCCAGTATCATGCATCATCTAAAATATCCTTATACTGCAGATATTACCTTCAGTATCAGTCAACTATCCTGTTAGGCCTTTTCTGAAATTCAGAAGAAAGTTCAAAGAACCTAGATTAAAAAATCACCGGCATTTGGACAACTACTTTTGAGTAATTCATGAATGTAGTCCTAACTCCTAAGCTACCACACTTTAGTTCAGATGGATACGTTACAAGGAATGAGATCAGCCAGAAGTGGATATGCCTCAATTGCAGGATTAGATGAAGCCCCTGTCTCTCTCAGTACAATACCAAAAAACCATATCTATGGAATCCGAAGAGAACGGTGCAGGAATCGATATCTCAGACTCACCCACTACAGCTTACACCCTTGTGACATCCCAGTAAAGATAGACCCAATTAATCTTTTTCCCCACCTTTCTACCCAGTGAAGCTCCGTATCGGTTTTCCATCACAAATAAACACCATAGTGAAGTTTTCAACAGAGAATCATGATGACTGCAGAGATGACAGCAGCAAGCTAATTGCATATGAACAAAAACATTGTTACCTGAGCAGATCCAATGGTCGGGCTTTTCTTCCAGAAGAGAGGGCATTTCATTACTTTTCTTTCTAACTCTGGAAGCACAGAAAAGGATCTGCATACCACAACCTTCAAGCTCATATATATAAAAAATCGTTCTTTATCTCCCAGTCATGTCTTGCAAGCTGCAAAATGCAAAAAATGTATTGGCAAACAAAACCAAGCAAGTAATATGTAGACCAACATGAAAAAATAAAACAATACAAGCAAGTATAGATGTTGTCAAATGAAGTATGATCACAACATATACTACCAAAACGCATAATTAGACTACGGGTGACCATCAATGGAGTAAATGGACAGGTATCAGCCCACAAAGAAAGACTACATGATGTACGGGGTAATGGAGGGCGAGGCACTTCATATGGCTCTGAACGAAGACATGCAGCACCTGATAGCACCCATAAGTGTAAATGATCCAAGGGATATTAGATAGTTTTCTCAATGGAAATTATGCCAGGCAACGGACAAGCTCACTCAGCATCACATTCTTGATCCAACCAAAACGAAATTGGAGCGAAATCCATTGATGGGAACAGATCAAAATACGATCATTTAAGCGATACAGTCCACCCATTATATCACATACACTTTCTCCACTCCCTTCTCTACAGATATACGTAGGTTTTAAGGGCTAGTTTAAGCATCCTCTTTTAAGCAATAGCCAGGGTTGTGATTAGTGCTCTCAGATGGACTCGTGACAGTGATTTCCATTGTGCACAACGTAGACACGGCCAGGGCTTGCATACCCATAATACTGAGGCATCTTCCCAGCAGACTTTTCCATGCAAAGAGGAAAACCTACTGGCTTGGCCATCAAGGGCTTCAAGAACCTCGGGGTAAATCCAACGGTGGTAATATACGGTGGTGAAGGTGACCTCGACGGGGAAGCTAGCGAAGATGAAGGAGAAATTTTTTTGGAAGATTTGGGAAGCGAAAGGAACGCTCTGATCTTTAGACACGGAGGAGGAGAAGCTGCTTGATCGTATTCCTCGACGATATTGGCCAAATCCTCATCGGAGGTGATAGATACCAGAGCATCTAGATCTTCAGTCGGTAACTGGCACCGAAGAGACATGGCCGTGCCACACAGTTCCGCCATCTTCACCATTAGTTCTGTTACACGATTGTAAAAATCTCAATTTAAAAGAATCCCATATAGAGACAAATACATCCACCGAACGGTCTCGGATCAAGCAGCCTACTCAAACAGTTATCTATATGTACAGTTTCCTACTTGATTGTCAAGCTAATCGATGTTCTATCAATCTTTAACAGGAAAAACTGGGACGTCAGGATCTGATTGGGAAAGGAAGCGCATGAGCAAAAGAAAAAGGAAGAAGTCGAATAGAATTGAACCCACAAAATCAAACCATCCGTTTGTTTCAGCAGTAATGACATACTTAGTTCAAATCATTCTGCGAATCTGATCGTCAACTTTTTGGTAGTTAAAAAAAAAACAGAGAAAAAGATCATCACGTCATGGAGAAATGAAAACAGCCTCAATCCCTCGATTTGCTTAAAGCAAGATCGGACGCAAAGAATATGGATGACGCCAACAGCAAAAGCGAATCCAAGAAAAAGCGGGAGCAGAGACTAACCGGCAAAAGTAACAGAGCGGTTGACGGCGAGGACACGGGTTTCGCCGCCGTGGTAACGGAGCTTGCCGTCAGGGTAACGAGGGATGATCTTCCCGCCGTAGCTGCAGAGGAACTTGATAGTGGCGGGGACGGAGGACGAGCGGGGCGGAGGGTACGGCTTCCGGACCATGCTTGGCTAGAGAGAGAAAGGGAGACCCCCTGCAGACAACTGAAGGAGGTGTCGGGGGGCTGTTGGGGGGTTGGTGGTAAAGAGAGGGAGAGAGAGAGGAGGGGTGGATAGGGGAGCGTAGAGGGCTTAACCGCTCGCCGGAGTTGGGGCTTCCCGACTTCGAGCGGAAGCTTAGGTTTCAATCCAGTGAGGCGTTATTTATAGAGAATTTTTTTTGGGCCGCAGTGCTTTCTTCATAGATCGGAGCTTCGACGCCGGAGAAGGAGGTGATGGGTCCCATGGCCCCTCCATGCTGACGTCAGTAATAGATTCCCGCTTCCTATCTTTGTAGAAAATCATTATCAGTTTAATCATCATCTCAAATTGTTTAATATTAATATGCTTAGTGCAATTATCATCCTTAGATTCCCCTTACTAAAATATGTTACATGAAATTGTACATAATATAATATAACATAATCTATATCTATATATCTACATATTACTTTAGGGAAGAAATCAGGATTTTGATTTTGGAAAGTGGAAACCCAAAAATACCCATAGTTATCCAAATATACAACTAGACAATTTAAGTGCAAAACAAGGGTAGAAAAGCAATTTTCAACATAAATACCACAATTATTTATATTAAATAATCCAATTCTCTCTATTTTCTCTTTCATTACATAATTATCATTATTATGTTAGAAAAAAAGTTTCAATATAATTACCACCACTAAATCACTAAAATTTCCTAAATTTTCTCACTTATAGTGACCCTATATAAAAAAAACATAATTCTAAATATCCATTCATTCTTAAATATTCTATAAAATAAATATCTTGCTCCCATTTTCTGATAAGGATGTGGCGAACAAGATATTTGTCAGCTCCGATGGCTAAGTATGAAATAAAATAAAAGGTTAAAATAGTTAAAATTAAAAATATAATTTAATATTTTTAATTTAATAATTATAAATTAGAAATTAAATTCTTATTATTAAATTTTTTATATTCTTCTATTTCTCATTTTCTTATTTTATTATAAGCATATGAGTTGCTCAGCTAATCAGAGGGAAATATTTAAAACTTTCAAAAATAGTGCTTTTTTTATATTTTGATTTTCATCCATCATTTTTTCTATATAGTGATGGAGTACCCCGTTGAGCGCTTTGGTACGATGGGATTGCAGCCATGGCCGTGGACCCCGCCAAGCAATTCATCATCATATCATGCATGCATGGCAATGGAGATACGACGTTCGAAAGGAATTGGGACCCTCGCAACTGTGGATGGGGGAAGACCACACTCGTCCATGAGATTTAACATATATGCATTAAATAAATATATATCATATCGTCCATATATATCTAACCCACCATTCTTTGTTGTATTATAATGATGATTGCGTTCATCCCACGATTCCTTAGAGATCGGTGACTTGGGTTTTTCATTTTTCATTGATGCAATTATTCGATAAACGAACATATTGTGTGTGTATATATGTGATAGCGTGGCACGTCAATTGTCAATGACACGAGAGCGGAGAGCCCCACTTCCATAAGAGTCCAAGAAACCCTATCTCCTCCTTGCTCACGAATTCATTTTACCCGACTGATGATGATCACGAACAGTCCGCAAGTGAGCAGTGCATGCATTTGGGCATACTATGTACTCTCTTTATTATTATTATTATTATGGTAGAGTGAATATGCATTAAATTGGGGAGGGAAAAAAAGAACGAATTAAGATCGATCAGGATAACCTTCAAACGTGCATAGAGATACAAAGTTGGATATATAACGTCCAGCTGGCCGAGATCGTGGGCTTGAAGGTTGTCTTGTCCGGGGGATCCACTAATCACCCACAGAAGGATATCTAGTTGGCCTTACACACTATTTTGTTTGGAAGTCAAGAGATATATATAATCCATCAACTAGAGCCCTCTCTAACAGTTGCGATCGAGCAACATGCGTCCGGTCAGAATTTCATGCATAATATCTTCTCAGCATACCGATAATGACTGATCACGAGGTGGTCTACCAATTGTTTCTTAGACCATCTAGTGACAGACACTCTAAGCAGAGAAATTGATGGAAAAGTTTTCTCGTACATGGCAGCACGTAGGACTACTACTACTACCGGTAGCATAGCACTGACCAAACTGTCTGACTATTATGGGGTTTTCGACATTATAAGACATGCAAGAGTTATTGTTCCTTTTAGATATGCAAATAAGATCTTGCTGATGGAAAGGCGGGGCTGTGTTTCAAATTATATACCATCGTTTCGAGGACAGCTTGAGCGATCTTTACTTCTGTGGTCTACATTGCAAGCTCTCAGTTCATTCGTACGGCGCTCATATCACCACCTACGCTAACTCCAGAAACATCCAATCCACGAATGTCGACTAGTGAGAAAAGGAGGGAGAGAGATAGAGAGAGAGAGCAAGAAAAATCGACCTTTATCATCCATGTCCACCTTCGAGCTTGATGGGACAAGGGCGGCTCTGCTGATGCTAGACATTATCTCTCTCAAGACAGATCAGATTACCAGATCAAACACCCTCATCTTCCTAGCTTGTCGATTTCATTCGATTGTCACCCAAATGAATTCAAGATTCAACTGGGTACTCACTCCACGGCTCCTATGACCATACTTTCATATTCATACCAAATTTAATATATTAAAGGTAACATTTCCAAGAATAATCAAGTAAAAATTTTAATTATATAAATAAGATATTAAATTTGTATTTTTTTATTTCAATATTATTCACTTTTTTTTTTCTATCAACGTGGCGGTGAGCTTATCTGCCTTTTCTTTTCTTTTTTTTATCTCCTTATCCTTGGCTATGACGTACGGGAGGGAATCATCATTCACCATCGCTGCTCCTTTCGGTTCATCCTCATACCCATTGGATCTTTCCTCGTTTTAGCGTTTTTCTCGTTGGCTACAAATAACAATTTGCACGAAAAAGAAGAGTGTAAAATCTTCCGAAACTTGGCCTCCCTTAGAAAAAGGGAGAGGGCCATGTCACCTATTGAATTAGATAAGAAAAAGAAACCGGGTTTCTATTTCACCATGTGACCGTTGAGCATTTATCAGTCTTATAATGGTATTATATTATTTATAATTTAGAATAATCATAGTATAAATATTATATATATGTTATTTTTTTACTTTAATTTTATATGCTCCAAAATAATATTTTTAATTCTATATATTTAATTCTAACGGTATAATCATGTGATAATTATTTACTAATGTAATATAATAATATATAATAAATTATTAATATAACATGGTAATATATTATAAATTGCTAACGTGATAATATTCGACTGATATAGTAAAGAATTTACTGATATATTATAATATATGATATTATTAAATATCACATTATTAAATTGTTAAAATTACGGTTTAAATATATTATAAAATTAAATATATAAAATTTAAAAATTATTTAAAAATATAAAAATAATAAATATATAAAATTTTCATTACCATTATTATTCAATAATTGAGAGATGAGCGAGTCTTCAAGATCCTTCTGTCAAGGCCAGCATGTCTAGTCTGCTACACACGCGAGGGACATTTCGAACAAGTTTAAGATAGATGGAAACTCCAAGATCTCCTCTAATTTTTCAAAGCTAAATTTAGAAAGCTCATACAATCAGGTAAAAATGGCAGCCTTCGATCACTACTATTCATAGAAGATTTTCATGATACTACGTAAGAAATATCGATGGAATTTATTGATCCTTGCTATTCACTGTGCTGTGGTTAATGGCCAAAATTCACCATTTTTATACTTTTTTACTATTTTACCCGAATTCGAATTAAATTTATTCCCCCATAGGAAGAATCTTTCTTTTTGTTGACACGTGTCGCGGGCCCAATGACTCCGCCACATGTGCATAAGGAATAGGTGGCGGCCTCACCATCAGACACTGAACCGGCCATGTTGGTCCGCTAGCCCGGGTCGGTTGTCGTTTCTCGGGCTACTTCTACCAGCTCGTGGGATCACCACGTTGCCGAAGCCTATTCTACGCACTTTTTTTTTTCCGCATGTGCATAAATAAATAACCGAGCAAATGTTGGATAATTTTTTTTTATGAGGGTATGACTTGAAATTTTATTACTTAATATTACGCTCAAGTACAAGGAATACTAAATCATAATAATTAATTATTATATATAGTATTTTTTTCTCATAAAAGATCTTGGTATGGGGGTGATTGCATAGGTTATTATTATCGCCATGTCATACGTGCCTTAATGGTCGGCATTGCCATCAATTACAACCTTTTTCGGACACGTGGCCCAGGAAGTACATATGAAATCTGTACAACCCAGAATCAAATAACTACAGCTTGCTATTGAGCATCGGGGTTTCTCAAAGACATGGCATATTTCGGTCATATTGACATGTCAAAGACATGACATCACGCTGTGTTCTCACCAATGGCTTAGTTCATTCACCCGTCCATGGAAAAAACAAAGTTAATTGTTGGGTCCCGTGAGGTCTGATAGTCATTGTTCGTGTTATTTTCGTGCGCGCGAAGGGGCAATACTCGAATAAGATTCCGATCTAGGGGTAGGGGGAGGGGTGCCGACAAGCTCCGGACCAGCGAGTGTGGTCCAGTGAAAATTGGCTGTGGTCCTATTGCCATTATATAGTAAGAGAACAGATGGTTGGTGGTCCATGGCCGTGGCCCGAGTCCACCATTTTCGTTTGCCTTCCGAGGTTTCAAAAAGTAGTGCTGCAACATCAGGTAGTAGGAAAACGAGTGAAGGGAGAAATGTTTAACCTAGTGAACCGTGAATTTATCAGCTCCCAACTCCGACTCAGAACATCTATTGGACTTGTTAATTTAGGTTGGCCGACGATTTTGGGCCATATCTCGCCCGGCTTGGATGCAAATATTTTATACTTTCGAACTGACACGATTTTTCTTAAGCCATTGCACGGCACAATTTCTTTGACGACCCAAAAATCTCGGCTCAGGCTGTACCCAAGCCGTACTTTTGGGTCGGGCCAATTTTTGACAAGTCTACTAATTTGGAGTGCCGGAAAGGGGTGCTTGTAATTTCTCGACTGGCTGACTCATGCCTGGCCCCATAGAGATTTGAACTTCGGCGGGATCAAAGCGCAATTGTTTACTTAAACCATCAGGGCCCAATATACTGGTCGAACTTGGACTCTAAGCCCAAGTGGTAGTTGATGTAAATCTACAAAACAGAGGAGGACAAAAAGGTCAATTAGATGGACTCCAAGAGAAGTTCCAGCAAACCCTAGCGCGCCTCACATCTCCATTTCGCCTGCCGCCTTAGCCCCTCTTATAATCCTCCTCCACCAGCCCGATCCACCAAAATGACGACCAGATTCAAGAAGAACCGTAAGAAGCGTGGCCATGTCAGCGCCGGACACGGTCGGATCGGCAAGCACAGGAAGCATCCCGGTGGGCGTGGTAACGCCGGTGGAATGCACCACCATCGGATTCTCTTCGACAAGTACCATCCTGGGTACTTCGGCAAGGTCGGGATGCGGTACTTCCACAGGCTCCGCAACAAGTTCCACTGCCCTATCGTGAACATCGACAAGCTCTGGTCTCTGATCCCGGACGAGGTGAAGGAGAAGGCGGCGAAGTCCAAGGGCGGCGCCCCGATGATCGACGTCTCGCAGTTCGGGTACTTCAAGGTACTCGGGAAGGGCGTACTTCCGGACCAGCAGCCGATAGTTGTCAAGGCCAAGCTCGTTTCCAAGACAGCCGAGAAGAAGATTAAGGAGGCCGGTGGCGCTGTCGTGCTCACCGCTTAGGTGATTTTTGTTAGCGCTTTAGCCTTATTTTACATTGGTATGTGAACTCTTAGTCATATGGATCCTCTCATTACTGCTGGAAATGTTGCTGCATTGACCGTGTTCCAATGGATATGCCTCATATAATTTCATATTGTGGGTTTGTTGTGAGTGGATTACGACTGTTAGTCTAACTGTGCTTATAATGTTCTCGACGTTTGTTGCAACACCATGATAAAGCTGCTTCCTTTATACATCCGAATTCCTGCAGGCAATCGGAAAAAATGAACACTATCATTTCTGAAATTTACTGGAGTTCTGGGTCGGTGGAGTGCGTGGATCGCTAAAAAAAAGAAGGGATTTCGTTTTGTCTCTTTATACGCATAACCTGTGGAAACAAATCATGTTCATAGTTTGCCTGGGCATGCTAATCTTGGTGATCTATATCAGAAGAAAGCGGTGTATTTAACTGAGGGATCTTACCAGTTTTACTGTCTCTAGAATTTTTAGCAGGTTTTTTTCTTCTTTTTAGTCAGTAGAACATCTTTACCAGGTTTTGGCTAAGTGGCCTTTAAACAAAATTTGTATGCTTCGCTATCTGGTCATTGAGGATCTTCTGTTCCCATTTGACTCGTTCCCTTGAAGCAAAAGCGGTAGTGCTGCTTCTCTCTATCATTGTATCCCGCAGCATTTGCTCTGGGATGGTGCTGAGGCAGCTACATTCAATGCCTAGCATTGCAATTGAAAGCTTTTCCTTTTCTTTTCAACAATTTGGGTAAATTACACAATTTGTACAAAATATTTTGTTAATGTAACACTTTGGAATAAAATTTTTAAAATGTAATTTTGTAATATTTTTTTCAAATATATTATATTATAATTTTGGAATCAATAGCATTTTTGTTAGCGCTTTAGCCTTATTTTACATTGGTATGTGAAGTCTTAGCCATATGGATCCTCAGAGCTATCATTACTGCTGGAAATGTTGCTGCATTGACCGTGTTCCAATGGATATGCCTCATATTGTGGGTGTGTTGTGAGTGGATTACGACTGTTAGTCTAACTGTGCTTGTAATGTTCTTGACATTTGTTGCGACACCATGATAAAGCTGCTTCCTTTATCCATCCGAATTCCTGCAGGCAATCGGAATAAATGAACACTATCATTTCTGAAATTTACTGGAGTTCTGGGGTGGTGGAGTGCGTGGATCGCTAAAAAAAAGAAGGGATTTCGTTGTCTCTTTATACGCGTAACCTGTGGAAACAAATCATGTTCATAGTTTGTCTGGGCATGCTAATCTTGGTGATCTATATCAGAAGAAAGCGGTGTATTTAACTGAGGGATCTTACCAGTTTTACTGTCTCTAGAATTTTTAGCAGGTTTTTTTCTTCTTTTTAGTCAGTAGAACATCTTTACCAGGTTTTGGCTAAGTGGCCTTTAAACAAAATTTGTATGCTTCGCTATCTGGTCATTGAGGATCTTCTGTTCCCATTTGACTCGTTCCCTTGAAGCAAAAGCGGTAGTGCTGCTTCTCTCTATCATTGTATCCCGCAGCATTTGCTCTGGGATGGTGCTGAGGCAGCTACATTCAATGCCTAGCCATAGTTTTAAAAACCGGACCGGGCCGGCCGGTTCGACTGGTTCAACCGGGAGTGGGCCACTCACCCGGCCCGGTTCCTTCAAAAAACCCAATTGCACATTAAAAGAGAAAATTTTGATTGAACCGGCCGGTTCTCGGTCCGACCGGTGAATCCAATTGAACTCATGACAAAACCGTCCGACTTAAAATTAAAATAAAAACAAAAACATATTGTAATGTATATATTTTATTTTACTAAATTTATATTTATATTTTATATTAAA
>CXYZ01002310.1:658972-706978 GCA_900006705.1 Sonneratia caseolaris
CGATCCGATTTTAAAAACTATGTATCTAGCATTGCAATTGAAAACTTTTCCTTTTCTTTGCAACAATTAGGGTAAATTAAACTTTTCTATAAAATTTTTAAAATATAATTATGTAATATATATATTTTAAATATGCAATACTATAATGTATTTTATTAATTTTTTATTAATGTCTGTGAATAATTTATGTATTACTCATTGATAAGAGTTCATGTTTTAATTATGTAAATTGATACGCGTCACTTTCTTCCTTTCCCTCTTTATACCTCTCTCTCTCTATTTCTCTCTCAGACGGCTCTCTCTTCCTATTTTTGTCTCTCACTCGCTCTCTCTCTCTCCCTCTCTCTTTCTCTTGCTCGCATGCTCTTTGTTTCTTTCTTTCTAGATTTTTATGTGGGCTTTACGATTTAGTGGGAATTAAAATTAGATAAGAAAAGAAGAGTGAGAAAGTTTAATTAATTGTCACAAAATTTTAACGTCGGAGAGATCAGGAAGATACTTAGTACTAATTTTAATATCTTATTACTAATTTTTAGCTTCTTTTGAGTTAACTTTTTNTGAAGATTAATTGAGAGATCGAATTATATAATTATTTTGTAAAAGAAATTATAAATAAAAGATACAAAAAATTAGATGTTATGACAGGATAAAAAAAATTTAATGACAGAGGAAGAGAGAGAGTATGGACGAGAGAGAGAGCATGCGTGAGAGAGGGAGAGAGAGAGCTGAGCAAGAGAGAGCTAGTGAGAGAGAAATATAGAGAGCCAAGCCAGAGAAAAAGTGTGAATAGAGAAAGTAAGAAATAAATAGTAGGTTCAATTATATGTTATTTGATAATTTATATATTTAAAATATGTAGTTATGTTATTAAGGAGCGTCATATAGACCGTATACGTTATCAAAAATTAATGGTGTTAGTAAAAAACTAACAGAATGTATTAAAGTGTAATATATTTGAAAATAAATTTATCACATGATTATATTTTAAAATTTTTGTACTATAGTATTACATTATTAAAACGTTTTGTACAAATGGTATAATTTATCCCAACAATTCCTTGAAAATCTCCTCAGCCAAAAAATATTTCCCTGGAGAACACTAGCGGTCTCTATGGATGTATAAGCATTGAATCAATAGGTGGTGTTATATGCTGAACTATATGAGCTTTGCTGCATGGACGGAAAAACTGGAGTTGTTGATATGTGCTGTCCTTTGGTTTTGTCAATCGAATTTTCTCTGTTACCATGTTGGTTTTGCTGGGAGATGCATAAGCAAACTTTGCTGAAATTTGTGGCTGCTGAATTCTGTTGATTTAATGGGCGTTCTGCCTGCTGAATCAATTTAGACATTATTAGTTTAGTATTAGTACTAATAATTTAACCACTACAAGTTGTGCATATTGTACTGCTTTGTGGAAGACCGTTAGTTATGAATACGTGCTAGTGTAAAAGTTTGGTGAACACTACCAACTATCATTGAGAGTCTCGACTTTGGACTTTTTAAAGTTGGGGTGCCCGCTAGTCACATGTTGGTCCAATGTAGGTGTATAGGCACATGCTTTAAACATGTTCTACTACTCTTTCCTTTCAAATCCAGAAGAAAGCCAAAATTAATCTTTGAACACAAAGTACTCTGTTTGAACTACTCTGTCTGGTTGCTCACTAGAATGCGAATGTGTATGACTTGCTCAACGTGCCTAATTGCAGCGGCTGCTGGTCACTCGGAGGCTTCCAAATATCAGAAAAGACTTGTCAGCTCGTGCAAAACAATGATGGAGAGCAACTCTAAAGATCTCTCTGGTTGCTTTGAACGGTTGCAGTTAAACTTAGGCAAAAATGTGAGACAGCTGAGTTCCAAAACTTGTTCAGAAAGGGAAGGCGATGCGACTGATAGCCTCGGATTCTTTTATGAAAGGTGCCTATCGCACTTTTAACTTCTATCAGTAATCCTCAATCGAATGGGTTTGGCTGTTAAATCTACTGAAGGATCGTCTTTTCGCTGACTTCCTGCATGGATCTGCGCCCCTATGCGTCATTTCTCGACGTCGTTCCTCGAGGGTTCAGTGTCTTGATGGCCCCCCCATCTCCTTATTCTGTCTTCAGCAATTGAAGCCTGCCAAAAAATCATTCAGCCCACAGAAAACACAGACATGATAAGTTTAATCTTATCCATCTTTTTCTCAAAAGTAGCAAATTTTTTCTATTATAAATGATGCAAGCACGCGATGGATAAGAGAGGAGAACGAATGAGCCCGTGGTGAGAGCTGGACAAACGATATATGATGTTAGGAGCATTACCTCCTTGTTCCAATTTGTCCGGTAAACCATGAAGAACAGGACACAAGTTTGCACGATTGTCCCACACAGCATCCCTATCCATATCCCCTGAAAATCACCCGACGGTGTCTTAATTCTGTCTCGAAGATCTCGCCGTTGTCAAACTCGAGTAGGTGCTCGAGCGAAGTGAGTTTTAATTCCGTGTCGGGTGACGAGCAAACGTCATCTGGAGGTTGACGTACCTTGACTCCCCAGTTGAGCTTATAACCCATGACGAGGCCCAGCGGGACGCCGAACAGGTAGTAGCATGCGATGTTCACGTAGGCCACCACAGCTTGCCATCCCGCTCCCACCGCCACGCCTGCAAACGCATAAAAGATTGTGCATCCGATCTATCCACGGAACTTGGAGCACGACGACTCGGAGATAGCTAATTACCAGAGAGGACAGGCTGGACGTTGTTGATGACGATGCAGAAGGCGAGCAGCGGGGTGAGCTTCTTGACGAGAGCCTCCACGGTAGCGTCGCTGGAGAATAGGGCTGGGTAGTCCTCCCTCGCCACTATTAGCACGATCGAGATGGCCACTCCGATCATGAAGGAGGTCACCACGGCTACAACCAGCGAGAACTTGGCCGTTCTCGGGTGGGCTGCCCCTAGCTCATTTGATACCCTCACACTGCAAGGTGCAATGCAATATTTTTGCAGCACTCTTCTTAGATACACGTACTATATACACACACAAGATCGAAACAACGAAGATCGATTTCCCAGAGGCTACTCCGGTTGGGTTTTGCTTGGTGGGTGCGGGCACGTACCTTATTGCAGCATTCATCCCGAGTGCCACCATGACTGTCCATCCCAAGATGTTCATGCTGCAAACAAATTTTCAAGAGCTATAAGAAGTAATCGGGACCTTCCATGAACGCAAATAACTCTGCCGAATCGTTAAGCACCCCTTTCCATCGGCCGCAATTTTCTCAGTATGGTTAAGCATTTTCGTGTTCGTATGTTCATATGAATCTCGTCGGAGGAAGGAACTCGTTACCAAATGGACAAGGCGTCGACCGAAACTTCCGCGTTCTTCAGATATCCGGCAAATAAAATCAGTGCCATGAAATACCAAATCTCCAAACTGCACGATACCCAGAAAACTATTCATTATCAGGAGTACACACACACAATATAATGAAAATGCGATCTTACTGTTATCCAAAACAATGTATGAATGGCATCAAAGTAGAGAATTAGGGTAATTGATTGAATAACTGCCAAAAATGTTGCTCATCGAATCGTTGATTGTCGGTCCTGTGATCTTAGGACATCGTCTGAAGGCCGAGTAAGATAGATTCAGACCATCGGAATTTAGCAGTATCCTTCCCCCGGATTTCCCTGTGTTCGTTCCAAGAGAAGGATGATGAATAACTTCCAATTGGCGATTGTATTGCCCACTGGCGAATTTCGTCTACATTTATTGATTCTTTCATGGGGAGGGAGAGGCAGATTATTACTGGACCAATGAAGACCACACACACACACACACACACATGTAAATGTAATTGACAAATTGGTCTACGTAAAATTTCTTCTCTCTAGTAATTAAAATCAGCACAATCTCCATTGCTAGAGTATAAATGTTAGGGTTTTTCTATTCTATACTCCAAAGGTATATGATAAGTAATTAAGATTTACTATAAGTATGTTAAGATATTATTAATGAACATGTATTTATGTTTCCAATACCAGAAATACCTGTCATCTTAATTTGGTATTGAATTCACGAAACACTAATAATTTTAGCAAAAAATATTTGATAAAAATTTAAGAAAAATCAAATTATCCAATAAAACACAAAGAACAAATTTAAAAGCCCTAAAAAGTATTTAAAAACCTTTTAAATCTAAAAGAAGCCTAAGATTTAAATTTTAAAAACCAAAAAATTCTAATTATTCAATTTTTTTCTATTATTAAATCATCCAAAATTTTCTAATCTAAATTGTAGAATTTATTTTTGGTGATAAGATGTTACTTTATTCTAGAATTAAATAAAGGGTAAATTAAGCATTCAAAAAGCTTTAATTTATGTATTAAATGCTCACCTAGCCACATATAGAAACCGATTATTGCTCACTATTTACCATAAGGGTATATAATATAAAAATCCCAAATACTAAAGGCTTATTTTTAAAATCAATTATCATATAGCATAAATGCTAAATTAGGTGAAATAATTGAAATACACTATCTACGTAAATAATAAACTAAGTATGAGTTGATTGAGAAATCATGTAAATTAACCAGACTCTTAATTGACAAAATTTTAATCTTCGATGGAATAACCACATCTTAACCTAAGATTAAATTTAAATCCATTAAATTGCTAAATAACAGTTGGTACAAACTAAAAAAAGAAAAAAAAATAATGATAGAACCTACTCCAACAAATAGTCAGACCTACCATATATATATATTTATATTTACTAGAAGCTTTTTGATTGGGGGTTGTAAATTTGTAATACAGAGTCAGACAAGCCGGTGTGGACAGCACGACAGCCATCAACTAATGTTTTATATTTTATTTTGGGTAGAAGACTAATTAATGTTTCCGAGGTCTCCTTCCCCTGGCGTGCAAAATTCACAGCACCTAAGTGAGGAGGCTCCATTTCTTAACGGTAGAGGGTGAAAATTTGTTGATAAGTTGACAATATGTAAATATGTAATAAGTTAGATTTGGAATTTGAAACTTTTAAAAATTAATATTTAGGGTTTAATTGGTGAAATCTAAATTGTACAATATATTACTCGATGAATTAGCTTATTATTACGATACCGAATACTACTCATATAAAAAAAATATAATAATATTATCTCAATAAAATAATTAATAAATTATAAATTTAATTATTTAACTCTTCTTTATTTTTACTCCTCTTATTTTATTTTCAACTTATAATTTTTTATGTAATTAGAATAACGAGGAAAATTAGATTATATTAATAGGTCAGCTACTTAATTTCCCGAGGGCTTATCAATACTTGTGAAACTTTTAGATGCACCAAATTCACAAATTAAAGCGACGTGGCCCATTATTTTTATGAATGTCTTACCAAACTCATGTATTCCTACATTAATTTTCCGTTTAAAGACTCACCAGAGCATGACGGCGGAGGCGAGCGACAGTCGGACGAAGCCCCACAGGTTCTGGAAAGCCTTCCAAGAGAATCCGGACCAGGCGCGGCCGCAGGTGCCGCTGAAGATGTAGACGAGCTGAGCCACGACGATGACCACCCAGGAGGCGTTGAGGACCACGGCGGCCCCCACCAGGCCCCACCCCAGCTTCAGCATCAGGAGCCAGCTGAAGACGGTGTGGAGGACGAGGACCACTGCCGAGATCACTGCCATCACCATGATCTTGCTCTGGGCCTGCAGGAACTTTGCTATCGGGAAGTTCATCGCGTACGCGAAGAGCTGCGGGATCATCCACAGTGCCAGCATCCCGGCCGCCTCGGAGATCTGCTCCGTCTGCCCGATGAGCTTCAGGATGCGGGTGGCGAACACGTATAGCAGGCTGAGGGCGAGCGCCGTCGAGTTGAGGATGACCCACGACCGCTGCATGTAGATCCCGAGCATGTCGAGCTGCCCTGCACCGAACGCCTGGCCGCACAGCGTCTCCAGCGCACTCCCCATCCCTAGCTGTGCGTGTCGTCAACAGTATTAATTATGACTCATGGACTGGGTCAAGAACAGCAATCCCACATTCGGAAATCAATAAAAAAAAAAAAAAACTGGGAGAGTATACCGATATTTTGGATGTCTCAGAACATCATGGAAACCCAGTGAAATGTACCAAGTAGATTCATGATATGGTTCCCGCGAGGCATACATCAGTCCCTTTCGACAGTTGGCCCACCGTCCAGGCAAGTTGTTTACATTTTCCAAGGCGTGATGCCGTATGCAATCTTATCATCTTAGCTGACCTATTTTTTGGTGGCTTTTGCACCGATGAATCGACCTATTGTCTGTAACCATAACTGCACTAGCTAACAAGAGCCTTGTGTCTTGTTTCTGAATAACGTGTGGATGGTCTTGACTCTTGAACTGCTATGTACTGTATTACTAATAATAGAACAGTAATCTTGCTAAGAAGAAATGGAACCGCGATGAATGATATGACCCGGGAATTTTGTGCCTGGATCGTCCACTTCTACATTAGATCGATCTAAAAAGCATGGAGAAAGGGAAAACTTCTTCGGCCAGTTTTAAGCTCTTCGGGACATACACACAATCGTCAGATTTTGTAGTCAGTGGTCAGTTCTGAGTGTGGAAAGTACCATGACACCAAAGGAGAAGCCGGCGATGACGGAGTTCTCGATGGAGACGGCGGCGAGGGCCAGAGTGCTGACATGGCCAGCGAACAACTGTGTGATGGCGCCGAGCGAGTACTGGCAGATGGAGGTAAAGATGGCAGGGCCGGCGAGGTACCACAGCTTTTTCGCCTCAGCGGAGAACTCCCGGAAGAAATCCCGGGGCCCAGTGATCAGACCAATGTCGTCGGCTCCGGGAGAGAAGAAGGCCTCAGCGGAGGAGCCCTGAAGCTGCTGCTGGTGGAGTTGGAGGTCGGCTTCGTCATGGCTCGATCGGTCCACCTCTCCGTGAGAGAGAAGGGGCTGCTTACCGTTCTCCATTTCCGCATATGATTTGCCTATGGCTGTGGAGAGGTAGACGGGGAGACACTCGGGGGTAATTGCAACGCTTATATATAAGAAATGAAGTAGGGTTAGCATGATAATATCTTTCTTCTTCTTCTTCTTCTTTTTTTTTACATAAAACCAATAAATCCTAAATTAGGTTTACAGCAGTGAAATTTTCAATGTATTTTTTATTTTTGCCTCATTTCTATTACCCCTTTAAATTCAAAGAAAAATAAAAGAGAGTCATGTGAGGGGTGAGTGGATTTGCTCCATTTTGACCAATTTGGTAGGCTCGTGAAGTTGAGACTTTTCCAATGGGCAACAATTAATAGTAGCACATAAATATATATGGGGGTTTCATCATATGGAAGTTGAGACTGTTCCATTATATATGGAAATTTCCAGTGGGTTAGGAGGAATTGAATTTTGTAGAGGGAGGATTACCAAAATTATCGCACAAATTTATATGGAAATTTAGCTCTCTCTCCATTTTGCCCGAAAACTAGCTAGTAGAGGCGTACACTTGATTTTAGATTTGACAGAATCTGTCGAATTTACGGGCATTAAGCCGTGGAAACTGAAAAGGTAAAGAAACAAAAATCATATAATTATAATCATGGTTAAGTTGTTCAACTAATTCTTCAATATTGGGTTTATTCCTAGGGCTGACGTAGCCCTAAAATTAAGAATTTAAAAATTGTTAGGATTAGTGAACAATTTGGATTATCTTGTCCATTGTTTTTTTTTTCCCCTTCTCGGCATTCCATCTGTAAAATTCTTAGTATTTTTCAGCTTTATTCCTCCACTTTTATCAATTGCACCGTTGACAACAACTCTGCAGGCTTAGAGCATATGTTCCTCTGTGTGCATATATTAAATAAATGTGTTAATGCATATTGAACATGTGCAACCTCATACGACACAATTAAATCTGTCTGACCAAATGTGTATTAAACCTATTAACCAATTTAATATGTTTAATATGTGCATACGTCGCATTAATTGTGCCTTATGTAAATGACACATTTAAATTATATATGAGCCATGTTGTGTCCTTTTGTAACCAGTTTAACGCGGTGATGTATGGGGAGTCAATGGATTCCTGACACGAATCCGTTTAGACACAACACAATACGACACGACACAGGTTGTTTGTCGGGTCTAATTGCAAACCCCATTAATGCAATACACTGAAAATGAAAACAGAATCAAGTTGTAATTACTTTGACCGTGGTTGCTCCAACAGAGAACAGAATCTGAATGATCAGCCTAATAATACGTGATAAGCCACCGCTGAAAGTTTGGCTATAAGGCCTCTCCAAGACTGGAGAGCCGATGAGAGAAAACAAAAACCCGATTTCGTAGGGATTTTAATATTAACTGTTGGTTTAAACTTTTGAGTCGGGTGTTGGGTCGTTTTCGTGTTTCGTACGGTTGCATACCATTCATTGATACCGATAGAACTTTAGGTAAAATACAATAAGCCTTGTCATTTACCGTGGTCAAATCTATCAGACCATTGAAAATTAGAAAACAAGGAGCACGTGCTTTTCTTGACCATTTCAAAGTTAAATTATATAGACATACACGCACACACACACGTCACATTTGATATTGATTAGTGCATAGTTTTTTAAAATCGGACTGGACCGGGAATCGATGTAAGTATGAGTTTATGGGTCGGATTGAGTTTCAATATATTGAACCGCATATTTAATAAATAATATTAATAATAAATTTACATAATATCATAATCAGAATATGATTTATAATAAAAATAAATAATATAATTATTATATTAAATAAAAGTTTGATATACAATATAAATAAAATAAAAATATATATATTATAATAAGTTTTTATTTTTTTTTAAATTTTAAATCGGTTGGTTTTCCCACCAATTTAATTGGGTTCACCAGTTGGACCAGGTCCCCGCCGATTCAATCAGAGTTGACCTCTTTGAAAGTGCAAGGGTCTTTTATAGGAATCAGATCGGATGAGTAGTCAATTCTTGATCAAACCGATTGACTCGGTTCGATTTTTAAAACTATGGATTAGTGTGTCCAAGAACTAGAATATAGCACCCCACTTTTCTCACTCTTTTCCTCCTTTTGGACCGAGGCACCCAATCGTTTTTTTTTAATAGTGATTTTATACATACCGAATAAATTGATGGGTTCATAAAAGGTAAAGGTCGTTCTTTCCTAAAAAGAATTCGAGCTTAATATCAATTAATCATGGGACAATCTTCTTAGCTTAGGTCGGACGATGTGGGAATCCTCAAGTTTTAATATCATATCAAATCCGTCGGTGGGTTCATAATACATTAGATTTATTTTCATATAAAAATGTAAGCTCATATGTAGAGGCTTTCAACTCTCTTACAGGTTTATAATAATTTCTTTAGTTCTCTGATATCAGATTATATTCTTCGCAGCGTTAACTTGTAAATAACTCAATAGAGGATATAAGCTCAACTATCTCAATTAGGTTGCATCCTAGTGCACTAAATTTCTTTCTTTTTTTTCCCCTAAATATTTATTTATTTTCCCGACATTTTCACGTCTTGGTGCTCATCACATTGTCGAAAACACAAGAGAAGAGGTTCCATATTATAGTATTCCAATTAAATTCAATCAATATGTGAGATTTGGCCAACTGCTGAGTGACGTTACTGATTAAAGGAATAACCGCAGACCGGCAAGGCGACCATAGCACCAAATATAATATATGAAGAACAAAATATCATACTTTGTGACGGAAAAAAAATAATTACTATTATTATAAAATCATTATTTACCCGAGTTATGTCCCCTTTCACATATCTTATGGTCAGTAGAATACCATTCACGGGATTCAAAAAATAGTAAAAAAAAAAACAAATTCAAAGCTGGCAAGATCAATTATGATGTCGGCATAGATATGTCTCTAATCCCAACCAGGTTCGAATTGAGGATGTCAGCAAGATCATAACTTTTTTTCTTTCCTTTTTTGTTTGATTGAAATTAATTTCAGCTAATTTTCCCCCTCTCTTCCCCTTCTGCTGCAACTTAAATATCTATTTCACTATTTTCATGTAATTTTAGTTTTTTTAATTATTATATATTGGTTATTTAATTTTCTTGCGTCAATTAAAAAAAATCGTTAAATTAAGATGATACATCTGAGCGAGGCGGCCTTCCAAATTTGGCACACTTTAGCCAAAAAAGCAAAAGGTGCATATCACAATGCCTATTCGGTGCAATATCACATCTTTTATGACTTTAATTTACATGTGTACTCTTAACAATTAAAGGGTGCGTGTGGAAATGAAGATTTGATATAATAATACCATTTTTGACTTAATAATCGAGATGTTACCGGTTCGATTATAATTAGAAATTTCTTGTACCCTTTATTTCATATTTTTCTATCACAATTTAATCTCATGATTAATAATATTATTTTAATATAAATTTGAGAGATTTTAGGCTTAATTCTGACCGTGTTACGCTTTATTTTGCCCTTCCTTAGGAAAGTGAAGCCAATTTACAACCAAAAATAAAATAAAGAAAGCCACATGATGCTTGTTCAGCTTGCAGCTCAGTGATTCCATAAGTCACGTGTCAATTTAGGTAGCTCAACAGGACACCGCTTATTTGACTATACTAGACTCTATGTGGTACTAAGATGATAATTTATCATTCAGTGATTGTTCAGTTCATCTAATTTGTTTGTGATTAATTGAACACGAAAGAAAGAGCGATTGTTGTATATTAGATTATGACAGAGTTACCACTGTGGCTTCTTTCCATTTTTGTTTGTTTGTTTTTGCCCTTCATTTACCAGCGTAGGGTTAACCGAACCGTGCATTTAAACATGGGGCCACTGTTCCTCGTTTCCGTGTCTGATCTCTCCGACATGTGAGGACAATCCGATGAGGTAGCAGCTTGTTTTCGACTCTGTCATTTGCATCCAGCATGATACCCTCTCCACCTCCCGCAAACATCCACCCACCGTCGCCCACCCATAGTAAACGAGTGAAAAAAATTAGAGTTGATTTGGGAAGAACCCTAGTCCCGATATGATTCCAGTGTTTTACACCCATTGTTATTAAGAATTACTCATTCATTATATATGAATTAGACATCCAGCCTCCATTGATCTACGTCAGCATCATTGATTCGTGGACCATGGAAGGAAATCGACAAGCAATTATGTAAAAGTTGAAGGGATCCAAACAGGACATTATCTGTCTCTCTTCGCAATCCACCAGTCATCACCTCAAAATTCGTCAGCGCTAGGATTGTTTTCTACCCCGAGAATGTTAGTTGACAGGGATCCCCACACTGTTTCAGCTTTCCGTCATCTCAAACGGAAGCAATTGTCTTCTGAGTCTACGACAACGATAGATAGATAGATAGATAGATAGCAACGTGCATGTCCCGTATCCACTGAGAAGATCTCGTCCGTATCCGGCTCGGGTATCGGACGGACTGACGAAATGGTTATTTATTTATTTATTTAATGAATAAAATCATTCATTGATACTACTAAAAGAAGTGTGAGGGGACCTCCAAAATCAACAGAAAGTCTTTGTCCCTGCACGCAGGTCTACCCATTCACACAAATGACGAGAATGGAAATTAGAGTCTCTGGAGATTCAAATACAAGGCCAATATTTTTTAACGACCCAGCAATATGAAAGCGCTCATCCAATATATGATCCGAGCGGGCATAGTTTTCCTGGTCACGGCATCAGCAATCTGACGGGAATCAGTGCCGAAAAGACTGAGAATAGATTCGTATTTCTTGCTGCTTTGGCTGCCATCGGAACACCTGGCTGGTCCAGCTTGTGCAGAAGGGTTAGCATGGCCCCTTCTCGATACAGTGAGCCTTGACTTGCCCACTCACCAATGCCACTACTGATATGCACATTCTCTGTGATTTCCAAGCAGCATCCGAGAATATGTAAACCGATTCTCCATCTTAAGGTGATTCCTGATCCCTGCTTGGTCCAATTGAAGTCTCTTGTAACCTGTTCGATCCAGATAAGCTGTCAATAGAAATTTCCAGCGAGTCTACAATGGGGGCTCCCTTGGTCGGCATTTGCATCAGTGAGAGTAAATTCAAGCTCCTTGCCATTTGACACAGCAAGCTTATAGTCATTATTTATTTTTGCTACCCAGCTTACAAAATGCGGCCTGATTAAACTATTATCGACATGGAACCAAAAAAGTTTCTTAATTCGATTCTAGAGGTCCGAGGGAATGCAGCTTTTCAGCTTTTCATGAACGCATCTTCAGCATATACAATATTGTTTGATGATTTCTTGTCCTCCCGATGAATCAGCATGTGCTGATATAATCCACCAAGCACTACAGCCACCCAGAACCGATGAATGCAAGAGGACATGCACGAGGAGAAATGAGACTCGGTGCAACGGTTCCGCTCTCAGATTAATAATCAGAATGTTGTAAATTCGATTATCTCATTGGGGGACTCCTTATTCTTCTGCCACTTTCTAGGCTCACGTGATGGGCCAAGTTACTGAAGAATCGGGCCGTAGGCCCATCTTCAGAAATGCAGGCCCAAAGTAGTGTAAGCACTGTTCACGAGAAGGAGAAGCCCATTAATTAATCAACGGGACTCTCGCGCATCCGCGAAGCTCGGTTTAGCTTCAGTAGGGCTATGCTATGTTAGATTTGTAGTAATCATACAAGAGTTCTGGGCATATGTTGGATCCGAAACCTTAAATCGATACAGGGTGTTCTCTGGATCTGCTTTAAATCTTCACGATTTTATGATCAAAGACGACGGGCCGACTCACTAATGACTCCGTGCCGGTGGTTGATGCTAGCTCTGTATATATGAATGAAGGGGTTCGAGGTGAATGTGTCGACGTGGAGGTCGGGGTTTTAGTCGCAAGCCGGCGACAACTTTCGAAGGTGGTTGCCCATTGACATGAATGAGAGGACAACTTGCTCATCGACTCACCATCCGACACGAAGCCCTCACCGATCTAATTAGATGCCGGATCAGATCCTGTTCTCGTGGATAAGGTAAGATGCCTGCCGATTTTACGAATAAATAAGCTCAAATTAGATGCCAGGTGTCAAAGAATGCAGCTTCTTTCGTGGTTCCATCTGGCAAAAAATTATTATTAATATTATATATATATATATATATATATATAAAAGAGATTACCCATCAATTTTTTAAAAAAATAATAAAATCGGTTGGCATGGCAGGGGCATATTCGTGAAGCACTCGAACGAAGAACCCAGTCGCTGTCTTGTCATTTTCCGAAAGGTAGACACACAAGTAAACATAAGGAAACAAAGAACAATTTGATTATATCTTATGTTTCGGCAGTTTGTGGCCGTGGCCGAAATCGCATGTGGGTCTCCAATAATGGGTCGCACTTACATGACATCTCATGTGTCACAAGAAAATAATAATAATAATAATAATAACAACCACTAAAGATTTCTTAGTTATGATAATATAAATTTTTTATTATGTGTCCGTCTTAAAGGCACATAACAAGCAATTAATGATTTCCATAATGATTATATAGTCATTTGATATACAGATTAAAAGCTTTTTGAATACCTAATTTACCCTTTATTTCATTTTAGAATTGAAATATAGATAATGATGAATTGAAATATAGACAAAAATCCATAAAATTCCCCACCCCACCCCACCCCACCCCCCACTTTTCATTTTTCCATTTATGGATCTAGAAAAGCTAAGAGGGATAATGGAATAAGATACTAGAGAGTTTAATTAATGTGTACGTGATTTAGAATGTATTAATCTTTTCTGGTCCTATATAAAACCTAGTAAACGTTAATTCAAACATGAGTTGAATTATGACTTAAAAAAAACATAGTTTTAAAAATCGGATTGGGTTGGTCGGTTCAACTCATTCAATTGGAAGCTGGTCACTGACCCGATTCGATTCTTATAAAAAATCTGATTACACTTTCAATGTGGTCAACTGCGATTGAACCGGTTAGTTCCCGATCCGATCAGTAAATCCAATTGAACTTATGAGAAAATCGACCGATTTAAAAATAAAAATAAAAATCTATTATAATATCCATATTTTTATTTTACTAGATATATATTTTATATTTAAATTATTATATTATGAAAATTTATTAGTAATATTATATTATTAAATATACGGTTCAATTCACTAAAATCTCGGTCCAATCAATAAACTTATACTTATACCGGTTCTCGGTCCAGTACGATTTTAAAAATTATGAATAAAAGAGTAAAATTATTGTAATCTCTTTTTTTCCCCATTTAAAGGGCTACAATATAATCTTAATTAAGGGAGAAAAACAGGAGACACCGATTAGTATCTATTAATTTATATTAACTACAATAATCTAATAATTTAATTAGTAATGTTCCAAACGATGGCCCACCAGAGGGCAAAGACAAGTTTCGAAGCCTGAATTATTTTAAGGGGGGAAAGAAAAAAAAAAGAGATGGGGACTCTGGGGATGTGTTGAGTTGCAATTGATTTGATTTCAGTGACAGCTCTGATCCCAATCACACTTTCTTTAATCTTCCCACACAAATTCAAGATTGGGTCGGAAACCTTGTTTTATGCACCACTAGCTAATTCCCACAAATTCAACCAATCTTGACTAAGAACTCATATTCGATCTAAATAAATAATGACAATTTCATAATTGTAGATTTAATGTATTTATGTGAGAAGAGGTGTTAGATCTACATATGGGAGATGATAAGATTGTCCGTACGCCCCCACTAGTTTAGTTAATGACATTCTATTTTCTGTATTTAAACCAAGGATTATCTCTCTTAATTTATCATTTCTTCTTAAATATTCCTTAATCTATCCAAAAAAATATACCTTAGACTCTCCCTCTCTCTCTCTCTCTCTCTCTCTCTCTCTCTCTCTCTCTCTCTCTCTCTCTCTCTCTCTCATTGATGTGAACAAGTGCATAATTCTATTCATCTCCCGATGGTGTGATACAATTAATGTTGTGGGTCAATTATTGGCTTCAAAGTTCAAATGTTCAAAGGTTCTGAAATATATTTACATAAATAATTGGTGAAAAGGTGATAAGAGGGGGCCATTCCATTCCATGTGGGTGGGTATATGTAGCATAGGATTCTAATCCTCAATGGAAAAAACCTCCTTTTTTTTCTTTTTTTTTTTGAAAAAACTTATGGGTTTGACAACTAAACCATGCCTTGAGACCATTTTTACGAGTAGGGCAGTCGGCAGCATGCACGGCTCTCATCGAATGCTGCTTTCATTGAAATGATTTGGTGGTCAAACCAGTGAAGTCGATCTTATCGGCACAGTAAAGCGTTATACTGCAGTGGCCTTTCTAACCGTGACAGGAGTCATGGCAGAGAGAGAGAGAGAGAGAGAGAGAGAGAGAGAGAGAGAGAGAGGGACTGGTGAATAATGCATGCATACCAAGATCTATCAATTAGTCATTCCATCACTCGTTCAAATTTTGCGGGCATGCATACACACATGCATATATATATATATATATATAAAGGACTATCTCTCTCTCTCTCTCTCTGTTTGAATTCCAATAATAAGATAGGGGAACTGGTATGAACATATAATTGTTGATATTGGGATCTGCAGAAGCCATCCATCAGTAGAAAGTCTACGGATATCGCAACACAGCGTTATTCATCTCATGATCTAGAAGAGCGCACACACACACACACTTGCTTGATCTGGATGACCGAATCATTCAATGAGGGCAAACTACGGCAATACATAATCGATTATTCAACTCATAAAATAAGGTCTTCAAAGAACCATCCAACTAATCAATCATGGAGATCTGACAGTGGAGAAGCTGGAAATGCTAGCCAGAGTTTTCATTCTATTTTTCGACAAGTGAATACGAGAAAAAGGGCGGTGGGGATAGGGTCAGAGTATGATCTCGGGGACGTGTCACAGTCACTATCCGACTGTCAGTCTCAGTGAATGCAAAGCTTATAATATCCGTGCAGCATCTCAGACCACCTCTGCCTCATGATAGAACAGGAGCAAGGAACAAAGCAAAATTAGTACGATCATGGTTGAATATCTTTTTTTTAAAAAATATATATATAAAACTGATAATTATTTATCTTTAATAGTAACTTATTGGATTTTTTTGTTGTTGATGTATATAAAAAAAATAATGGGAAAAGGGGTCTTTTGCCGATTTTGGCCATCTTTTTGCCTTCATCCCTCTCCTTTTCATTCTCATTTTTAGCTTCACTTGGCTCAAAATAACTTACCTAGCCTGAGCATTCACACAATAGGTCAGAGACCTCAAACTATCTGCAACAGTTCTCATTTTTAGCCATCAATGAACTTGCCGTTGGCAAAACCCTTTCTTTGACCGTAGAAGAACCATCTAGGCTCTAGAAAATGCTAGTTCGAAATTAAATAGCACTTCTGACTCGCGACAAATGGATCGGGGTTTGTGTTGTTGATACCAAAACGAAGCAGCGTTCGAAGTTAAATGGGCAGAGAGTTTCAAACTTCGTTAAGAAATTTGAAACAAGGCCACCAATTGATGATGCTCCCTGCAAACCCAGCGTAGATTGCTCTGTGTGTCTGCACAAGCTCACGCAGGGAACAGCACATAGCATTTACTTTTACTGCCAACACAGACTCTCCCAAGCATGAAAAATCTTCTTCCAAAGATAACCGAGAAGATCCCATGAAAAAAAATGATTGCGAGAAAGGAGACTCCGTGTATCAGTTTCGTCATCCACCTAGAATTAAAATTATTTGCCGCTTCATTTACTGAAAGCGGCTTCTGTACACACGATCTAATGTCCACTACCAATTAGAGCACAACCAAATTAGCCCAGAAAAGTAAAAGAAAGATCAACAAGTGAAAGGGGGGCAGGGAAACCCAGATGAACAAGAACACCAGAGAAGAATAAGACGACAACTCAAACTAGGGATATCACAACGTCAACTTGATAAAACAACTATGGTTATAACCTCCTCTGAATGTTTCAGCTAACTGGCCCTCTCAGCTCGGCGAATAAACAGGCTCTCCAAGTCAGCCGGGGGTGTGAAGAATTCCCTGACTCTGCCGTACTGGAACTTGAGAGAAGGCTTCCGCTTCCTAGGAGGAGGTGGTGGGCAGGTGACCTTAGCCTGGATTCTCGACCCTTCACCGGTCGGGGTCGTGGAGCAGTCCTCGCCATCACTTTCCATGCTCTCCAATGGGTTCGTCAGAATGGGCTTCAGCGGGTCTCGAAGCGGGATCCCGGCGATGACCCACCTCTCGCCATCCATCTCTCCACCGCCCCTGGTCACTGCCTGATGGTGGGGGTGGTGAGGAGCCTTGCTGTCTTGAAATCCCATTAACAATGGAAAACAAGTTGAAGTAGTTGCAGAGTGATAATGCAGAGAAGAAAAGGGGAGGGAGGAGAATAAAGGGTAGAGAGATCAGGTTCTCTTGGTTTCTTCTTTATGGGGAGAATGGAATAAAAAAGAAACCGGAAGGAAAGTGGTGGTGCGGTTTGAAAAGGGGGAAAGAAGGAAAAAGAAGTGGAAAAGGTTTTCATAAATGTGGGTAGGGGGAGGGGATGAGTTGGAAAACGTTCTCCGCAAAGTTCAATGTTTCTCTGGAAAGAAAGGGAGGGAGTCCTTTTAGCCAATCAGATCTGAGAGAGGGAACCCGAGGAAACAGATGACGCAACTCTTGGCAGCGTACACAATCCATCAATCAACGATCCTCAGTTTCACTCAGCCCAATTCACTTTAATAATGAAAACTTTTCCTTATTATGGATTCTCAATCCAATTTATCTATCGTTTTCTTGTACTCTCCCATCTGCGTCCGAAAACCGAGGTGAAAATCCAGCGTCCCGTGTCTGGCTCATAAGCCTTCACGCGTCGGTAACAGGGCAGCTCTACTCGGTTGCACGGGTGACTTTGTCCTTCCTCTTATGCTTCTAGGCTCGCCTGACTCGACTCACAGTAGAAAAGCGTACCACCAAACCGGCCATTATGCGACCGTCATTTCCTCAGAGCCTTCATTGCGATGTCACACGTCCCACGTAACGTGAATTGTAAGCGTGCATTGGTGTCCCACATCATAGGAGGATTAAATGTACTAAGGGATTTGAATATTATCCTTCATTTTAGATTGAAGATAAATGGTGTTGTGGGCTAGTGTGGAATCGATGTGGTCGCGCTGGTTCACGCGGCACAGGAATAGTATTGAGTTGGGAGATGGGACTGGGGCACCCGTGAAAGCAGCTGACCGACGGGCAGAGAGGGGGAGGAAAGTGATTGAGATTGATTCGGAATTTGGCGCCAGCCTTTTTCTGGATAGTATTATTTTGGGATCATCAACACTGCCCTATTATTCCTCTGGTCCAACCAACCCGTATCCACTAGACTTGCCCACAAATGGCCCCGCTTGAAGCCTGGTTGGAAAAAATATATATTTATAATGAAAATTTTGGACGGCTTGAGATATTGTTGTGATAATATAATATCAAAATAAATTTGATTATCCAAAAGTATTAAAAGATATTTATGGTTGAAAAAATTAAGGGTATAAAATAATTAATTATATACAAATATTTATATTTTAATATTTTTTTTCTTAAATTAATATAATATTTAGACTACCCAATTAATTATATCATATAAAATTTATTTTAAAATATTAAATTATTTAAATTTAACTTTTAAAAAATTATAGATGAATTAAAAAAATATTTTTATTTGATTCAGACTATGCTTGGTAGAATAAAACACGAAATATTCATATCCAAACTTAGATTTTCGAGCCAATCAAGATGGTGCGTCGTGCAAGCACGATTTCAAAATGTGTCTCATGGCTCAAAATCTTTTGAGCTAGCTCGAGTTGACAATTCTAGTATCCATCCTTAACTAATCTAGTTTGAGTCGGGTTGATCTTCCACTTATGAATAAAACTCTCAAAATATAAATTCTTTTAATTCATAAGACTTAAACCAAATATCTTTTTTTTTTTATATCGGTAGTGTCCGGCGCTGTAACAGTCGATTAATCCACCAGGTGGTATATTGTATAGTTTGGAACCCGCTAATTAAACCCTAGATACCGACCCTTAAGAGATTCGAATCCTGAACCTGATTTATTGCATATTGTTAGCTTACTAGCGAGCTGTTACTCTCAAGAGTGACTTGGACCAAAGATCTTATTTAATGAGTAGATACATCAAATCTTATCAATTATGAAATTAAGAAATTATACATATATATATTTTATTAAAATATATCAATATCCATGAGACTTCACCCCCTTGAGATCAGCTCGTCCTCCTTCATAATGAATTTCGTATACCCATTTGATGGAATCCTCGGATCCATCACTGCATATATGTAATAATTTTTAGTTGGAATTCTTATATAATAATGTAAAGATGTGTTTCAACTTGGCAAGCGTGAGAATATGCTCTTTCTAGGCTACGTAGATGACGCGATGCGCGGAGGTGATTGGAATCCCGATCGAACCACCATGGTCTCGTCATACTATTGGCCTCAGACGAGTTAGCCTAAATGATTGGTCCGACGCAGCACGAATTACATGACACTAACGTGCTCGGCACTATACTTAATCAATTGGTTTTTGGTCTTGATTTGGACCATCTTTGGGGACCTTTGTCATTGGCTACCTCAGATCTAAGGCTTTATGATATGTATAATGCTTACAACTTAATTATCCGATATGAGAACAAAAGATTGAGAAGATTAGCCTTGCAGCTCTCCTTCTGTTGGAGCGTCGGTTCGACTAACCACGCATGTCCGATGCATGTGCCCCACGTTTATCTAATTCCATGCGGTGGGCCTCGAAAAACTAATGCAGCCCCCGCACGTGCATGAGAGCGTTAAATAATAAATAATGAATCGTGTCATCATCTAATAATGTTAATATTTTAGAAGAAAGAAACGTGATAATTTGTATTGTAATTTTTTAATATATATATTTTATTTCCTTCCTCCTTTATTTCCCTTCGTACGAGCATTTGAAAGTCGTGTGCCCAATGCCCACTTAGGAAAGGAAATGTATCTGAAAGCTTGGAAAAAGCTATTTGAAAAAAGAGAGAGAGAGAAAATTCTTTTCTAGAAAAGAAGAGTTAAAATTGTTTTTCTAATTATATATATATACCAGTTTTATAAGATTAGAATATAATAGAAAAATACAGAAATAAATAAATGGGTATGGATAGTTTTATGATGAGAATTAAATTTATCCTCTCTTTGAATAGTTAGTTCCAAAATGATATCACCGTATCAAATCCATTTTATAAATGAACGAGTTAAATTAATTTACTAATAAGAAGTGAGTGAAATCGAATGTAAATACCAATAATAGTAGATACAATTCATTAATTCTTTTATTCTAATGATGTTCGGAGATCCAACATTGTAATCAATAAAAATTTTTGCAAAGAAGTAAATATCTTAATAAATTGAATTAATTAGAATATAAATTCTTCATTATTATTATTATTATTATTATTATTATTATTATTATTATTATTATTTAGATTATAGGTGGTATACATGGACCAAAATCCACCATAATAATAATGTGTAAAAAGCATATTCAGTTTCGAGTACTGAAATTTGGCGTTTTATGGTCCATCCAATCTATTACCAAGATATATTATTCCTAGAGAATCACATCAATATATCTATTCTATCCCTAGTAAAACCAGGCAACCTACTTTCCATTTCACTTCCCAAAGAAAACATTCTTTCCTTTTGTTTTCAAATTGGTCAGAACCTAACGACAAGAAGGTGGGGGAAAAAAAATCAGCAATTACGATGGAGTACGTGGGATGTGTAATGCCGCACGATAGTTTTATTGAACAGCCATCACGATCGAGTCGACTCATAACACCATCCTCTACGTCGAGGAGCTGCTCCCAGCTCGTTCTGGAGAATCCACTGGTGTTTGGATCGGGATAACTCCATTCGTTCCATTCCGTCTAAGTAGGCCGAGATGGCACAGATCTCTCGGCCCAGATCATCATCAACGTTGAAGGACATAGGCCTTTGGTGAGTTTGTTTCGGAGTCTTGATACGATCTCAGTACTTGGGGGGGGACGCGTGGGCCTGCTAACTTTAAGAGGACAGCCGAGTTGCCGGTGGTGCATTCCTGACATATGGGCACTCGGAATGGTTGGTGCATTAAATTATCTCGTTGCGATTAGTTTCACGATGTTAAATCTCTCCTTCACCATTAAGCCATCCGAAAGGTATCTCTCTGCAAATTCTGTTTTGGGTACTGAGTATAAGTTTAGGAAAGGTATCGTGTGACCGACCCGGTCGATTGTTTCTACAGTGGTGTGCCTCTGAATACAAAAGCTTGAACCGAATGCCAGAGTCCTATTTGAGGCACAGGGTCGAGCTATACAAAAGGAAAGGCCATGGATTCGGACAACGTCAAATTCCATCAGTATTTGCTTGAACTCCCTTGTCCCTATCAAGTTCATTTATTTTGTGCCGAATGGTGTCTAGTGAACTCTTAATTTTTCGCTATTTTTCGGGTTTTTGAGTAGCAATTTCCTGACCGAGCTTCTACATTTGGATCAGGTGTATACGGCCCACCAGACTTGAGAATGATACTGTTCGTACCTGCTGATGGATATTTTTGATCTCGTAGGCGGAGAACTCAGTTCCATATCAGGCCCTTCCAGGTGTGAGAGGTACCTAACAGTGGCAGGGGAATACGAACTCAGGCTCATCCGATTGCCTGCCTTTTGTTACCATTTCAGAGAGGTAGAGACACGGTGGCAGCTCGGAGGAGTAATCCGGCGAGAGTAAGGTTCACTTACTCCTGCAAATTCCTCTTTTCTAGCCTCACTATCATTCTTTACTTCGGGCTCGAAGATCCGATTGTGACTTTTACGAATCTGCTGTCACCGTTTCGTGTAAGAAAAAAATGTTACCAGTCTTAAGTTTCTCTTCTTCTGCATAGACAACAAGCAGGGACCTGCAGGTAAGACATATTAGATCTCTAAATAGAGATTGATCCACACTGAAAATAGCGTGAGTGTCGCTTCAGAGACAAGAATGCTTGGTTTGACTTTGCCATAAAACGAGGGCAACCTTCTCAATCCAAGCTACACCTGCCAATGGTTCCCACTGGAAAACCTCTTCAGATTCAACGATGGATCCTACCGCTCGAATTCAACAAAACTCCAATACAGGTCTTTGCTTCTGCGTGCACTCATTGAACTTAACATAACAAGATCGAACAAGATCAGTACCAATAAAGTTGGGCATTAGCTCCTATCTCGGCCGAACATAGGCAGGGAAGTCCGACGGGTCGTAGTCGTTTTTTTGCGTACGGTTTAGCTCGGTAAGAAATCTGCTAAACCTGTCTTGCTTAGTGACTCACTCGATATATTGAGCAGGAGCTCTGATGCGTTGGGGCAAATGCATTCCTCCACTTCCCAGCATCCTATCCCGCTTTTATTTCATTAAATTAGGGGAAGCGAGGGACGCAGGGCTCCGAGTTGCTTGACTTGTAGGCTACTTAGGGCCACATAAAAATAATAAAATTTAAGATTTGAGGCACGAGGTTGAAAAGCATTAGGCACACGTACACACACGATCCACAGATTTTGACTCGACTTCCGTTGACCGGATACTTTATGCCCCATAATTCACTCTTTTTTTTTTTTTAATGCGAGACATATATGAGTCTTAATGTATTCGCATTTTTAATCGTGGAGTCTTTGGTTTGAGATGCACTTGTTAGGTCATTTCATAGGCCGGCAACCCTGCAATGAATGTCCCTTGGAATTTGGTTAATGGAGTCTGACGGTCTACATTGAATATTCTTCGGCCACTAGGACTACCCCCACCAAGAAAAGTGAAATGAGAGGGATCTAAGCGAAAATTGCAGATTTGCCCTTCGATTCTGACCGTCTAAATATATATATATATATGTATATATGTATTTTTCCGGTGAGGATACGGAGACGGAGCTGGGTCCGGACAAGCTAAAACTACGTGGTGCCGACGTTATTAATCAGAAGAGGCATTGTTAGAACGCAGGTTTAGACCGGTCTAGATTAGAGATGTTAAGTGGCATGTTAAAACCTGAAATTGATTTAGATCGCTCATAAAACTAGTATGTAATTGGTCTTATTTAGATAAGAGGTTGTTATGAGTCGAGTCTAATAAATAAGTTAATTGAGTTGGAACCAACTCAATATGTCTTTTCATTGAATTGGCCTAAAAACGTATAAAAGTTGGACCACAATCATAACTGGCCGAAATTATTATAAAACTTGCCTAAAACACAAAAATGATATTTGATCAAATTTAATTTTTTTCAAAAAATATAATATTTTGTTTATATAAATGAAATAAATAATAAATTTATGATATGGGTTATAGTAAAATATAAACTATTAAAAATTATTCATTTAAAATAATTTATAAAAAAGGTAGTGCTTTATGGTTTGAACCGGTCTGTTTAGGTCTGAGTTTGGTCGGCCCATGATTTCTTGAACTATGATTTCTAGCTTGACTCGCCTGTTAAACTTAATGAATTAAACAATTTCAATCTCATTTTGAGCTGGGAACTATATTGGATCACCTATATTGCATCTCTAATTGAGGTGGCTCCAGCCTAGTTTAATTCCAACTTGGATCGTATAGCATACCATCAATTGAGCTTATGTCATTTCATACGCCAATCCTGCCGTTTTCCGGTCCTTCAAGTGCTACCGTGCGTTAGTTCCCCATCGATCAAAGCTTGCACGATCCTTGCGAATCTCTTTTTCCCTGCTACTTGATTGTCGTACAAAGTTCCATTCCAGCAAGCAATCTGGGTACCGGATTTATTTCGATAATTATGATCTAATAATTATACCATTGATCATGTACATGCATTATTCAAAAAAATTAATTCGATCAATTAATCTAATTAAATTTAAATAATATAATTTTAACTGCTAATTCAAAAAAGATCCATACTATAATTTCTGATTTATCTTATGGATAAAGGTGAAATCAATAAACTATAAGGACTTATCTGTAATTTAGAGTAGCAGACGATAATGAGTGAACCGGGTGGGATTATGCTATACGCAGTTGTTGGAGTTAACGGGTGATTTGGACGTTTTTATATTTATGTTGTGGCAATAAGAAAAGGGAAAGTCCAAAATAATCCTCCAAAGTCAAACAGAGCTTACGCGTTTCCATCGACTCTGAAGTAGAACGAACTGTCTTAAAATTATTTTTATTTTTTTAAAGTAAAATTTTATATTTAAATTTTATAATAAAAAATTATAATATTCTTATGAATTGGCCGGTCAGAGTTGATAGAAGTTATAGATATGAGATCAGAGGAGCCACCAGGAGGGAAGGGCTTTGATATGCAGTAACATTCATTTTTAATCCGACAGCAATGTGTGGTGGGTGGTTCCGGTTACGTCATCATTGAAGCAAATGAGAGACATGAGGTCAAACCGTGACGCCACTTGTTCTTCAATCGATGTCCTTGACCCGGCTCCTTTGTTAACTTGATGTTTAGTTCACTTCAATCAGATTGTAGGTCATATCTTTGTAAACGAAAATTGCTATATCAAAATCACTTGCGGCACTAACTTTCTCGAGATTCAGCTGCAGAGAGCACTCCTCTTCAATTTGCTCATGAGCAGCTCCTCACTCGGACGACAGATTTCGATCTACTCTACTCTAGTCCACGGTTCTTGTCGACTCAGATGTTTGAATTCAGAGCTTTCGGTGCCTTTTTTTCTTCCCTCGGCTCAGATACAACCCAAAGCGTTGAGACACGGCGACACGGGTGGTGCTTGAAGGTCAAGGGGTTGGCGCCTTTTCATACCCATGAAAGGTCACAGATTCTCAAATGCTATGTCCCTATTCTCCAAGTCTCATTTATGCTATTCAGCTTCCATGACATTCATTTCCCCCACAAAGTCAGAAGAATATCTCCGAGGTCATGGCTGATCATACTGCAGTCTGACCG
Organism: Sonneratia caseolaris; assembly: GCA_900006705.1. Lineage (NCBI taxonomy): Eukaryota > Viridiplantae > Streptophyta > Magnoliopsida > Myrtales > Lythraceae > Sonneratia > Sonneratia caseolaris. The sequence continues at coordinate 683,957 of CXYZ01002310.1, forward strand.
ACACTGTAAATATTTCCTGTTAAAAGGGAAGACTTTATCGGAAAGTTCACCAGAGGTTTTAATGCTACTATGGCCGACCATAATTTTATTTTTGAATGAGCAAATGCCGAAACCAAAAGGGGCGGGGGGGGCTCCTACTCCCGCTTGAAACGGAGAGCTCGAAGGTTCCTTCTTGAGCCATGACCTGAGAGAAGTTGCTCATGCTGATGGCCGCTCCTTGGCAATATTGATCCTGACTCCTTCCGATTGGTATCCGCGAAGACATGAATGCCATCATCCCTCGGGAGTTGAGAGGTACCTATCATCGTGCCGGAGGGGTATTCTTGAATTGCAGGTGGATAAAAAAACCACATGTTCCTCGTAATCTTTATTTAATATAATAAAAAAAGGGAATAAAGATCAGTTTCCATATCTGAATATAATACCGTAGTTCTCTCTTCGCAAGCTATAGAATCACAGAGAACCAAGAACTGAGATTTCCCTCGATCCCATCATTGTTAATTTGCAGGTCTGCAGGCCCACAGACGAAATCAATTAGATCATAGATATTAATATCTCCAGCCAATCATGTTGTATCTTCGGGTATTTGCTAAAAGAAAAGCACCAAAAGTCTTCAACCGTTCATGAACTGCTATATAATAAAGCAAACTCTGCTTTAGTTTTATGCCATTGCTTCCATCATCTCTGTGCTTGTGATCACTGGGACTCCGAAAGCAACGGGCATGGGTACTACAGCCAATCCCATGGAGCTGGAGCCGCAGTTTGCGGCCCCACCTCCCAAGTTCGCCCTGCCGGTCGACTCGGAGCACAAGGCCACCGAGTTCCGCCTCTTCTCCGTCGCCAAGCCCCACATGAGGGCCTTTCACCTTTCCTGGGTTTCCTTCTTCTCATGCTTCGTCTCCTCCTTTGCCGCTCCGCCGCTCCTCCCGATCATCCGGGACAACCTTGACCTCACCGCTACGGACATCGGGAATGCCGGGATCGCCTCCGTGTCCGGGGCGGTCTTCGCCCGAGTCGCCATGGGGACGGCCTGCGACTTATTTGGCCCTCGCCTCGCCTCTGCTTCCCTGATCCTCCTCACCGCCCCGGCAGTCTACTTCACGTCTATCGCTTCGTCCCCCATCTCGTTCCTACTCGTGAGGTTCTTCACGGGCTTTTCCCTGGCCACGTTCGTCTCAACCCAGTTCTGGATGAGCTCTATGTTTTCAGCAAACGTCGTCGGGTCTGCAAATGGGCTTTCCGGCGGGTGGGGAAACCTCGGAGGAGGGGCCACGCAGCTGATCATGCCCCTCGTCTTTGCTTTGATTCGGGACATCGGAGCAGTCAAGTTCACTGCGTGGAGAATTGCATTCTTCATCCCGGCCCTCTTCCAGACCATGACAGCGTTTGCAGTAATACTCTTTGGCCAGGATTTACCCGATGGGAACTTCCACAAACTCCATAAGGCAGGGGACAAGCCCAAGGATGACTTCTCGAAGGTGTTCTATCACGGCGTCTCCAACTACCGGGGCTGGATCCTTGCCCTCACTTATGGATACTGCTTCGGGGTGGAGCTCACTGTTGATAACATAATCGCAGAGTACTTTTACGATCGGTTTGATCTGAAGCTTCATACTGCGGGAATTATTGCAGCAACCTTTGGGTTCGCTAACCTGTTTGCTAGGCCGCTGGGAGGGGTTCTCTCAGACTTGGTGGCTAAGAGGTTTGGGATGAGAGGGAGGCTCTGGACCCTCTGGACGGTGCAGACGATCGGGGGAGTCCTGTGTGTGATTCTTGGTCGGGTGGGATCGTTGGGTGCTTCCATAGCAGTGATGGTCGCATTCTCGATCTTCTGCCAAGCTGCTTGCGGGCTTACTTTTGGGGTCGTCCCCTTTGTCTCCAGAAGGTATGAGATCTAAAGTTTCATCCAGTCACTGCCACTATTTAAAGAAGACTCATCATACCTGCGAGATTTCCTTCTGAAAGAAAATTCGAGATAAATCCAAAGACCAAAATGTACATATTTATCAGGTTCTTGTCTGAACACTGCATATTTACACTGTATCTGGATTTTTTTCGAAACAATCTTGTTTATTTGTCCTGTCACACACTTGGAAGTCCGACATTTTAAGTCGAGAACACCAATGGTACGTTTCCAGGTCGCTCGGCGTGATATCGGGAATGACAGGAGGTGGGGGCAGCGTGGGAGCTGTCATAACTCAGTTAATATTCTTCAAGGGATCGAGGTATTCCAAGGAGACGGGGATCACGCTGATGGGCCTCATGATCATCTGCTGCAGCCTTCCCATCTGCCTCATCTACTTCCCGCAGTGGGGTGGGATGTTCTGCGGCCCCACGTCAAAGAAGAGCTTCACCGAGGATGATTACTACTTGTCGGAATGGAGCTCTCACGAGAAGGAGAAAGGGTTCCATCATGGGAGCCTGAAATTCGCAGGTAACAGCAGAAGTGAGAGGGGAAAGAAACTTGCCGCTTCAACCACGCCAGCAGCTTACTCAAGCCCCTCCATCCAGGTCTAGTCTGTAACTATCCAGTAGTCCGGCTTCATAGCCATCAGCCACAGAAGATGCAGAGGACATCATTTGCTATAGGTCCTTAATCGAGATAAAATATCTACCAGTCCAATCGACGATCAGATTAATTTGGTTGGGTTTCAAGTGGCAATGGTGGAAGTATTATATTCGTGTTCTCCAATCAACAATAAAGAGTGCGTCTGGAAAGTGTACTATCTTCTACCCGAGAACCAGAGGCTGTGTTCATAGGCATGTGTGCACTTTCAAGTCACTTCCGTATCAGCACAATGGGATTACATAGAACTATTTCCCTCTGTTATTAAGTAGAAAATAGCGCCAAGAGGCCGTTACATCAATAATGTTTCGTTCACAGGGACATAGCTTGCTTCCTGATCCTGATTATGCATAAATTTGAAACCATTCACGAACTAAGAATAGGGAGTCGAAGCATGGGAAAAGAAAATGTTGTTTCCCCACACTGGGAAACTAACTCATGCTGCAGCAGTGATGCACTTAGATCGTCTGTTTGCAGATTCCAGTCATAGTGGCCTACGGGGCCATGAACCTACAATAGTCAGAAAACAAAGATAAGAAAGAAATCTTGCGCTGTGTCTAGAGGCAAAATTCTATGCTATCAACTAACCCCGATCAGGATGCCAATCTCCTCTCCGAGGGCACGCTTTTTGGCGAAGAACCCATAGATACTTCCATTGTTGAACCTTTCATCCCTCATAAAGGGGATTTTTACCTTAAAATCACTTCAGAGTGTCTTGGTAACGGCCTAAGCTTCTCAGAATGCAGCGGTATTGAGATCGAAGAGAACCGGGACAAGGTACTCTTAAGTGGGGAATCTATTCCGTTGGTTTACTCGCTAAAAGCTTGCCGCAAGTGTCATATAGGATCATTTCTTTTAGGGACTGCTCTTTTAGTTGGGATGTTCCACTTTATGCAGGTCAAAACTGTTTTTGTTCCGAGAGGTGTGTCTTTCGCTTCAGAAGTATGTGCTCCTCTCGTTGCTACCCTGCACTTGGAGGTATAAATCTGCAGTCTTCCACTATTTTAACTCGATAGTCATTCTTACTGGATTGTGGAGATATTTTAAATAACCAGTAGATCCTGAAAAAATTGCTAGGCTTTGAGGAACTGTTCATTAGTGAATTGTTGTCTTTGATTATTAGATGGTGGATGAACCTCATTTACTAACTCTCTCTACCCTATAATTGCTTTCCTTTACTGATTTCAAGTTTATGCAGCATTTGAGTTTGTTAAGTTATAGCAAAATACTTGGTCACAGCGGGTGCTCAAATGCAAAAAGGGAGCCTCTTGTGGCCCTGGGCATTGCATACTGATTTTTTTCATTTCCTTCCATTGATTTAGATCTGGGGACTGATTGAGGAGTTCATCGAGGTGGTTTTTGCTCTGTCCCGTGGTAAGTCGAAACTTTCGACAAATTAATTTTGACAGGGCGTCAAAAAAACATGGTCAAGCTTTGGAATTCGTCATTAATGCAGAACTCTGGTTTTGTCAGATTTGGACTTCACGTCGTTGGAGAAGAACGCCCTTTACATTGGTTGATGGGAAGCCTTATCCTTTGGACGTGAGGCGCGAGCTTGATGACACTGCTGGTCTCAAGAACTTAAAGAAGTAAAACCCACCTCTCCCTCCTCATCATTCTAATCTGGCGAAACTAAAATAAGAGCTCGTTTCCATCACCTGTACATGGTTTTATCCGAACTTGAATATGCAGAGGGAGTAAGATCGAGTTCCTGATGCCATTTGGAAGGGTCACAAGCCCCACGGAGACCTTTGCTCATGGCCTGGACGAAAAAGTCAGCCAGAGAAAAATGCGGAATGTGCCCCTTCAGCAATCAAACCTACCCTTGCTAACTCATAGGAACTCAGAAGGAAGAAAGCTGAAAACGTTATCGAAAGTGGCATCTGGAAGTGCTATTATATCCTGTTGATATCAAACAAGAGTAACGATTTCCCGAGTCAGTCACTGTAAGTCATAAATATTGCTCTTTGGAGAGTAGGACCAGCATGGATACTGCCTAATGGAATTCGCTTGTACGCAACAGTTTCATTTGCTAAAAGCAGTTTTATGTTCATGATCTGGGCATATAGCACCTACTTATTATAACCATAAAACAAACCATATATGGACATGACTTCTGATCCATTAATGGATGGTCGAGGTCCATCGTCACAGGGAGAGAATGATGCCTGATTGCCTGTCTATCAAGAGCTATAAATTCTACGAACAAACTATTCTTACCATGTCGGACCAAGGGCAACGAGGGATAAGTATGGCCAATTAAAATTTCAATTTTTTACCCTATAAACAGACAGTTCATACTCATCAAGATCATTAAGATTCCGATCCAAATCCTGGGTCCATTATTATCGTAGGTTTGGCATCTTTGTGTCAGTATCATAATGTTTAGGGAGACTATATAAAGCTTAAGGATTATGCCACTCGGGCGCTAGGGGTATGGTCAATGCTTTCCGATATAACACAAGCCAGTCCCCCTTTGATAAAACATCATTAAGATTGATGTTCTTCTAGAAAACAGACAGGGAAAACAAATAGACGAGGATGGATGAACTCTTTATGAGAATTTTACAAGAATTCATTCAGGGACAGCTTGTATACTTACAATGGCTTTGACAACGATGGAGCCTGCACTGCTTTATTGTGGCCAAAAGCCTTGTGATCATCATTCCGTCATATCCACATGATCAAAAAATTGCCGGTTCAAGTAAATAACAGAGCCTGTGCATCAACAATTGCGAATCTGTTGAGTATGCATGCAGCTACATAATGGAAGAGAGCGCCTGAATTATGCCAGTATAAGTGTTTTCTGTTCACTCCCACTAACTTCTGTACGGGCCTTGGAATGACCTTGATACTAAAAGCAGCTTGAGCCTGACAACCAAGGCAAAGAAGCCAAAGCATGGCAAGTGCCACAGAGCAACCCCTAGATACCTGCAAGATCAAGAGAAGGGCAAGCTCAGAAGATTGACACTGCTGACTTTTGGAAATGTCCTCTTCCCTGATGGCAACTCTTAAGAACTAACAAGTGTGCCACTGATCTACCCAAATGTACATCTCAACCTTAATGAGGCATTTGTTGCAAAAGCATCTCACTGTACAGTTGGAACATTTTCTCAGGCTGTTCATTCCATTCCCTTTCCATTCTTTGTACAAAAAGACCCAACAGATAACCCAAGATCAGATCGGAAATCATTCACAGAATCTTTGTTTACAGTCTGGCTGCAGCTCTAAACTAGCAAAAATTCCCATTGTCAATGAGTTCTGAGCATATGAATGTAGTTTTCTGGTTTGTATATGCTGATCCTGACTTGACTCATTTACAGAAACAGAAGCAGAGAAGTTCTAATTTGAATCACGTAGGAATTTACAGAGATTATGATTTTAGGAATTGCCAGTTGTCTTATCTGATGGAATTGGAAGCTTGAGAAACCAAAATTTTCAGAGTTTTTGTTGATGCAAGTTGTTACAAGCAAGAACTCATCATTGAAAGTGTTTCTGTTTTACTTGAATAAGGCAACCTCGAGTTAGAGCATGTACCAGAGAGGAGCATATGGGGATTTTAAGTCGAGGAATGGATAAGGCCACCTGCAGGGAGAGATACATTAATAGAATTGACCCGGCAAACTAAAAATAAGGAGCTGAGGATACAAAATATTACCACATTGAGACACACGCATGTATGACCCACTGGAAGATGACATACATGCAAGTCCATAAGACAAAATACGCAATACGGAACATGGGAAACCGCTGGAAGCCGATTGAGATGAGTCAAGATACTTCAGAGAGAATATAAAAAATTGGAAAAGGAAACAGAGAGAGATTCAATTTTGAAGATATGCACAATTACTTACCATGTCATTCAGAAAAGCATCACCAAGGAGAAAAACAGCATTAAGTGAATGCAAACAAATATCCAGCTGCAGATGAGAAAAGGAATGACAGTTAAAATGAATCACAGAGAAAGAGAGTCAAACAATATAGCAGTAGGAAAAGGGAATGATACGCACAAACTTCAATCTGAAACCCTTGGATAAATATAATGGATAAAGAATGAGCCAGAAGACACTATCTGTGAGGATCACAGCACCTCCAGCAATCTGGTCAAGATACAAACAGGATATTTAAAACTTCATTAACTTTTCAAACATTCAAGACACCAATCTAGAGTATTATCATGGTGTCACGAACCTAAAAATTGAAGATCCATAAGCACAAATTTTGGGAAGAATCAGATGCACAGAGAGCATACACATGCATAAATTAAAGCATATCCATGGAAATAAAATCAGAAGGCCAAATATAATCTTAAATTCCACTCATAAAGTGGAGCAGATGACATCTCAGAGCCTTTAAAACAATTACCTGATACACAATCTGAAAGATATGATTCCAAAACCCCGCACTTTGAGAACCTGAAGACTTCTCCTCATCATTTGGAGTTTTGGGTGCATCAGGCTCATGCGTCTCTTCCTCAAGAGATAGTGGAACATAAGTACTCTGCTCTGGATCTACATTTACGCTATCAGCTCTATATCCACTGGCTTCCCCACAGTATAGGAAGCATCCATAGAAGGAGAATGCAGATCCAAGCTTTGTACAAATTCAAAAAAGCAAAAGTAACTGAACTTGCTCCATATTTCAATACAAAGATCATCCCAAATCCTGAGAAGGATTAATGGATCGACAAGATGGAAAAATTATGGACATGGTCTTTTTCTACTTGATCGTATGAGCATTTTCATGTGTCGAATAGAAATTCTGGTATACCATGACTGTTTCATTAATTAACAAAGGTCAATGGATACTCCACATGAATTATAGAGAGAAAGATCAGTGAGTACCCCAAAATAGATGGTGACTAAAGCGGATGTCCACCTGTGCAATGCAACAAAACATAACAAGAACCTAACAATCAGAAGATCTATTGAATCCATTCATTGTAATAATACTTCAAAAGAATATAAAATTTCAGATAGGTCACATAACAGGTGAAGTTTACAATGTTTCACTTAGAGTGACATTTTTGAAGAATCCATATTTGAAGAAAGTGATGGCCAAAAAAGAACCATCCTTCAGTGAGACAACAGTTGAACAGGTGTTGGCTATATAACAGTTCTTTATCTTGCAGCAGCTTAAACGAACCTTCCCATTCAGCAATTTGCCTAATGAATACTATCAAATTGCAGGCATATGCAAAGAAAGAACAAGAATGATCCGTAAAATCAGCTTACTGAGTGTAAAAGAAGAATATACCGCCACCATCTAGCACGATGTTACTGGTCATTAGCGAAAAAAACACAGCAAAAGCAAAAACTCTGTAAGCCAGCAACCAAGGGGGAGAAATTCCCTTGAGGCATGTCCTCCAAGGTTCATCCTTGTACAGCAACCCGACAATGGAATGCCGATTCTCTGTCCTCAAAGTGTTAAACCCCTCCAACTTCCATATCAGGAACGCGGCTAAGAGCATGGGAAGTAAGATTACGATGGCGCATAGCAGAAAGGTGACATTCAACCAGTAACTCGGGCTGGTTGTATCTTCAGCCATGGTGAGTTAATAGACTGCTCCAAAGATTCTGCGATATGAAAAGCTACACTTTCAGCGATGAAAACAGAGAAATTACAGAGTATACGTAAATCGAAAAAAATAGTTTCCCAAGGCTATAAACAAAGACGATCAACATCAGAAAGAGCCGCCAAATATAAAACGTTCACAGAAGCAGCCGGTGCTTTACCCAGAAAAAGAAAACAAAAAACGAAATCTTGAAATTCCACGTACCGCTAGCATCATCAACGCACATGCATTACCCATAAAAGATTTTTCTTTACTCGATCAAATCTGAGGGCGAGCCAGACGAAGGTCCATCGAGAGGTACCTCTATGGCCCTTCACCGGCCCCGGAGGGCGGAAAACAAGGAGGCAAGCGTGGAACCGTGCAAGATGAAGAATTGGTTCTTGTCTGAGCTCAAGAAGCTTCGCTGCTCCAGTGGAAAAAGGCGGATTAAACTTTTCCTTCTGGAATTTGGAACGTACGATTAAGGTAAAAGGAGAAGGCCACGGACGAACATATGATGGGGAAACAGGATAAATTTCTCTCTGTGTCTCTGTGTGTGTGTAAGCGGGGCGTGCGGCTGGTGGGTAAGTGGGATTCGTGGCGGCGACGGAGTGGGGGAGAGCCGGTCCGAGCTCTGGGGCCTCCCTCGTCGGCTCCAGGAGGACAAGCTTCGGAAACGAAACTGGCAAAAGCTCAAATGGGGACAAATTGGTTGGGAACGTAACCTACAGGGACCAACCACTCAAAGCCTTGAAGTTGAAGTTGCGAGTCCGAAACCGACATTAATTCCACGTGGCTAATACTTGCAAAAAAATCTTTAGGACGGTTCTTAAAACTGGACCGACCGGCTCGTTAACATGTGTTTGTAGGTAAATTCACCCTATTCAAATTTGAAAAAGTTACTAATACATACATTTATATCTAAATTTACTTGAATTCATAAACTAGATAAATTTTTTTATTATAAAAAATATTTATAATAAAATAATTTAGTATAATGGTATTATTATTTACTTAATAATCATAATTCTATATTTATAGATTTAGTATATAATTAAAAAAAAGATATTTATAAGGGAAGAGCATAAATTTACGATAATATCCTTGATGACAACACCAAAGGAGCTGTACAATCGAAAGTTTCCCGATGGGTAATAAGTCAATAACAGTCGCCCGCTTCCCCACGACAGCCATCCTCTTCTCAATCAGACAGAGGAAAAGAGTCTTACAACTCATTTTTTGGGGGACTCGCCGACGAGAGAAGTGGCATGGGATTCTGCTGCAAAGGTTGGAGACATCGAACAATGGTCGAACAGCTAAGCAGGACAGCGCTCGGATTATTAGCAGAGTTCGGGTTGCAAGCCTTCGGGTTATACTGGTGTGACGGAAGGAGGAGGCTACGTCTTCCCGTGACGGTCTGTTAGGGAGTGAAGCGCCAGAGGAATCTCTAACTTTACTCCCTCGCATGGGTCCATTTGAAGGCATGCTGCTCTTCTTAACTGCATTATTACTTGGGTCCCTCAGTGCACTGCTAATGAAAGCATCCCAACAGCTGGACGAAGGAGATAATTAAGACACTCGGTTTTTCCTACTATGTTAACTTCAGATGCATTGCATATAAGCAACCATCCCGTTATGGGAAAGCCTGTCTCAGAAGTCCGAATTAAGGCTGTTGGCTCGGTTTTATGACTACAAGATATCATTAGTAAGGCTCTCCCATGTGGGCAGTTAAGATACCCAGGAATGCTCCGTGGAGTTGGCGGAAGCTACTTAAACTAAGAGACCTGGCAGTACACCATGTTCGGTGGAAAGTGGGAACTGGCTCTAGCATTTCTTTCCGGTACGATAACTGGTCAGGACTGGGACCTCTTGTTACCTTCTGTCAAAGAGGATGCTTGTGCTTCCCGTCACTCGGACCGACAGCCACAGTTGCTGATATTCTCAAAGATGGTTCTTGGAGATGGCATCGATCAAATGACATTAATCAGGCTGAGGAAATTACTTTTTGTGTCAATACGCATCTTCAAATAGCTACCTGATCATGATTGTATCCTCTGGGGGAACACACCCAAATTCTCAACTACACAAGCCCACGATGACTTAAGACAGATCAAGCAAAAGGCGTGTTGGCACCATGTTATTTGGTTCCATGGCCATATCCCGAGAACTTCTTTTGTTGTTTGGTTGACCATCACGGACAAACTCCCCACACCAAGGATAGAATCGGAAATTGGGCAAGTCTCCCTAACTTGCCATGCACATTCTGTGATGAGGAAAACCAATCGAGAGACCACTTATTCTTTTCTTGCAACACCGCAGCCACAGTATGGAGCATTTTACTCTGCTAGCTACAACTTGTTCGAAGATCAGAGTGCTGGGGAGGGGAATTTCGACTCGTACAACAATGGAATCGGCGCTCCTTGGACTCCATTATCTATTGCTCGCTTTGGACAATGCACTTCACCATTTGGGTCGAGAGGAACAGTAGGATATTCCAAGGCAAGCAAGTAGCGGAGCATCGAATGGCAACTAAAACTGTTGAGTATGTACGCTGTAGGGTAGCCAGCTTGCCCCATTTAGAGCATCGATTAGTCGACAGCTCATTTGCTACCCCATTACATTTAAGGGACTTAAATTTAAAGGGACCATTTGTAAATTTGTACATCAGTAAGGGTATTATTCGTGAACTTTGTTTCCATCGCTTCTGGTATTTGCAGCAAAGATGATTTCCTTCACATCACCTGCTTGATCTTGTTTTGCTTGTAGGCTGGGGACTACAGGGAAGCCAAATCTTATGCTCACCGGGGGCAAATTGGCTTTGTCAAAACGAGGAATGGTTAGTTGACTGATACCTACATTGGACAAAAAGGGTTAAAAGATGTTGAGAAATGGGGTTTTCTTTCTATCTTCCTCCTATCGTTTTCTAGGTTAGTGACCTACTAATACAATATAATAGAAAATATGTTTAAAAGCTGTTGAATTTGAAGTAGTACCGAACGCTTTGAAACTGCTGTCCAGGAATTTGCCTCATGCTGTTAGATGAAAGAGTGCCCATGCCCATATCTCGAGAATTAGTATGGCGTTTAAAGATGTTCAAATAGCTCAGTTATTTGAGGGAGATGGACGGAAGTGAAGAAGGGTGGCAGAGGAGATGGTTGAATTCATAAATAAATGGATGGGAAGTAGCATGAACAAATGATGCACAGAAAGTTTAAGTGTTAGCCTGTCAGGGTCAATTCGACTTGCTCAGTTTCAAGAGAGGACAAATGGCCAAGATGCCCATTTTCCTTCTCTGTACACCCTTCTAGAAACTTCCCCTCCCCACAACTGAGGCAATCCTCACTGCACTTTCACTGTCAAAACTCAAAAGGATGGGCTCAAAGTTATAGGCACAGTTATTAAACTGAAAACTACACATGACAGCAAACAGTGAGAGAGGGCCTCTCTCTGTGTCTCAGTCTATTCTTTACTTGGCATAGATCTCTTCACCCTTTTGATGAGTCATTTCAAAGAGCCCAACATTGAGAAAGCGAACTTGATTTAGTGAAATTGTTCTCAACATAGGATAAAATGTTTTCATTTGATTCTTGCTCTTGGATTCCTCTTACCCTACATTCCTCTCTTCCATCTTCTTCTAGATTTACTACAAGCACGACATCGATGATCAAAGTGCCAAAAGGAATGATGATTTTACCTGCATGAACTAGTTTTCTAGCCCTCTAATTATGTGTTGCTCTCTAGCTTTTTGCACTCCTTTGGCATAATGCAAAAGGATGATCCGGAGAGATGATGATTTGAACTTAGGGCAAGTTCTGTACAATTATCAGTTAAGAAGTTTCTGCCAAATGTGAATAGCACAATATGCTTCTACCGCTATGTACATAAACCCTAAAAGCGTGGCTCTCAAAGTTTTCTACTTTATAAGTTTGCTTATAATTATGAATGCTTCACAAGTCCATAAAATTATGTCAAGTGGAGGGTGACTTTGTTTGCACCAGACCCATATGGGTATAGCTAAACTCTTACAATGCAGCTGGAGCTAAACTTGCAACATGTTGTGATGTTATTAATGGAGAATGGAGGAATATTTCATTTACAGATGACATCTATAAATTTCCCTGATCATCTATCATCCATCAGAGCCCCATAAACAACTGTTTGGTCTAAGAGCCCTGCCTCCCTCCCTCCCTCTCTCTCTCTCTCTCTCTCTCCCAACCCGCCCACCCCCATCCCCCTACGCAAAAGGAGAATGGGAAGCTTAAACCAAGTCTTTGAGTTCCCTGAGAAGATCTGCTATGTACAGTGTGGGTTCTGCACCACCATCTTGCTGGTAATGATTTCGACTCATGTATGACTGACATCAGTTTGTAGATATCTGCAAAGTTCAGTATTCTTTTGCCTTTCATTTGTCCGCTTCATTGGCGATAAAATACAACAATGGGCTTGCGCAGGTCAGTGTTCCGAGCTGCAGCTTGTCGATGGTTGTTACAGTGAGATGTGGTCATTGCTCAAGCCTCCTCTCAGTCAACATGATGAAGGCCTCTTTCATCCCTCTCCAACTCTTAGCTTCCTTCTCCCATGAAGAGGTAGAGGTGCTGCACAGTACATATTGTATATCCATATACACAAAATGATTGAATTTCAAAAGAAACATGTAAGTTAGAAGACGAAATATAATCTCAATACCCGCCACATTCTTATATGGAAATCATCACTGGATACGTCAAACACTGATCTGTTGCTATATCCTTATGAACGGTGCATAAAACCCCACAAATTTTATGTTCATATATTTTGTATTCTGTATGTCGTTCCATTATATTTGCTGGGACCTTATCATCGTTTTTTGCCAATTGTTGCTTTGGGTCTATGAATTCTCTGGATTGAGTCGAGACACCAAGCTAATGCGATTCTTTTAAGTTCAGGCCAAGGAAGGATATCCAACAGAAGTAGGCACAGGGAAAGATTCTGAAAGGCGAAGCTCATCACCGGTGAATTCCAATTCCGACAATGAAGATGAGGACCTAATTTGCGTGAATCGTATTGTCAATAAACGTGAGGTTATTTTACTCTAACTGGTGACTACATAATCGGTTTTGGGTAGATTGAACTATCATTGTTCCAATTGGTTACTGTTCTATTTTCTCCAGCACCTGAGAAGAGACAGAGAGCTCCATCGGCTTATAATCGTTTCATCAAGTAAAGCATCTAATCTTGAACAAGTGATTCCATAATGACTATTGTGTTTTCAGCTGTTTTATCAATAAACCGCCTCTTCCTGTTGATTTTCTGTAGGGAGGAGATCAGGAGGCTTAAGTCTCAAAACCCTAACATGGCTCACAAGGAAGCCTTCAGCCAAGCTGCAAAGAATGTGGGTTTGTTTGCCTAACCTGGAGTAATTATCCCAGTGTACTTGTTATTTACCCGGAATTATGAAACTTCAAGAAGAGAAATCTAGGGTTCTTCTATGATGAAGTAAACCAATACATAATTTAAAGCTGACTTCTTGAGCTTATTTCTTGCAAGTGGGCACATTTTCCCCCTAATCAAAACAAAGGAGACGAAGAACACAGCTGCTCGGCTCAGGAAAGAGGAAAGAACACATGCATCCTCCCTGATGCAACAGAGGTATACATTGAGCTAACCCTAGCTTAAAGTACTATTTGAAGAAATATTTCTTTTATCTGAACTATGAAAATCAATGATAAAAGGTGTCATGTATATATATTTTCAATAGCACGAAGGTTCAACTGCCCATTCTTCTTCCTTACTATTACCTAACAGGACATAAAATAAAACGCTGAACCCATTGGACAGTTTGACTTCAACTTCAAAGAAAATTGATCAGTCAACCTCAGTGACACCTCACAATGTGGGACTAACATAGAAAGCCTTCTTTTTTATTTTTTAATATCTTCATTGACTGTCCCCCATTCCCGAGCTTGTCAATGTCCTTTGAGTAATTGAGAGCTTCTGAGCTGTGAAATTTATGTAAAACTCTTCCGCTACGGCAAATGGAAAGCATTGCTGAGATGATGACTTGCCATTGGAACTGGAGATATATTTGAAGGGCTCTGCTGTGAAAACTTTGCAGGTGCACGGAGAAGGCAAAGGTTTCCGTGAAAGAAAGGTGGCCAGGCATTTTATATGGGAAAAGACACCCTTTGATTGAGGCCCAAGGAATCAACAGAAGGGCTCAAAAAAGTTTCTTATTTTAGAATTCGGAATTTGATTATGTATGCTTTGAAGTGACTCTATGGACGTAACTTAGTGCCGCTTTTGAGACAGGTAGATGCTTTGGTCTCTAGCTAGTTTCAATAGGTCTATTGGGCCAATCAACATAGTTGCTGAAAACTCTTCAAGGATCAGATCTGTGGTCGCACTGCTGGGCACTATCATATTCCAGTAACTTCTCGTTTGTTTGGTGTAATAGACCGGAGAATTATATGAAAATCGCTCAGTTTGCATGTTTCGATGAGATGGATCTTTTGTGGCAGACCTATATATGTCTACTTTATGTATCTGTCGATCCCAGTGGAGGTCTTTCTGATTTGAACTATCCAGATAATTTTGCACATTGAATAGCCCATGAGGACTATGAAGATCAAGGCACTCCATAACCATGGTAACTTGTTATAAGATAGCGCTCCAGTAACATCTTTTCCAAGATTGACTGATAAATCTTTCGTGTTCTTCCTCTTGAGCTGTGTGGAATCAAGCATGCTATTATGGAATACAGCTTCATCATTTCAAGACCCTAACTTAGATCTAACAAATAGCATCCAGATAACATAAGAGATCAGCAGCCTCCAAGAACTGGTGGCCAGTGGCAGGTCAATTCCCTCGGGTCACCAGTGTCTTCTTCTTGTGTTTTGTTGGACGGTCTCAAAGCGCCTACCTGAATTGTCAGAAACAAGTGCTTCATCACCGATCAAGTTGTCACTGTGAATGATAGAACTGGAACAAAATGCACTGAACATGAAGATGTATAAATGCAGCTTTCGTATATCCAAACAAGATTAAAATTTCAACTACATTCCCTTCCCTTCCCTTCCGTTCTTTAATCTCAATCCAGACAAGGGGTTAGCAAAGTAGGTCTTAGTGGCTTTGCATAGCATATTCGTGCCGAGCTAAATTGTGTTCATGGTCTAGAGCTCTCAATTACGTACTCACGGAGTGCTGATGGGAGATGGCCCGAAAGTACGCGTGGAAGAAGTCTCTGTTCTCCTTCAGTAGCCCTCTCCAAACTGCAGAGGCATCCGACGATATAAATTATACACAAAACCAGAAATGCCGAGATTTAATCAGGGGGAAACCGTTAGCACTTTGCCGAATGAAACAGAATCAGTTCCCAATGCTCTGATTGATTCTGTGTAGGACCTGTCAGGGTGACGAGAGGTTGAATCCCCGCACGTTCTGCCAGTGCCGTCACACACTGGTCCCGGCTCATTCGAAGCATCAAGCACCTCTCGATCAGTTGCTGAACCTGCGAACAATTAATACCGACTGTAAAATTAAGATGATCGTGCATTATGAGTTTCGACCTCATCAGCTTTCGTTCATGGGGTGGGGGAGAGAGCGAAACAAGTGGAGATCAGGACAGGACATACAAGCCGGATGTAGTTCCGAGGGCGGCAGTACAGACAAGGAACCATGTGGTGGCAGTGGCGGCTTATGTTATGCATATCGATATTATTTCTTCGGTAAAGAAGAGTGGCTAATGGACAAAGCTAAGAGACGGATTCGAAATATAATACTGAAGGACTCCTGTTGAACAGGAGAGAAGAGAAAGACAGACACGAACGACGAGAAAAGCACAGATGTTTGGAGCTTATACATACATTTATATACACAGACATATATGTGTATATGTTTTATGACACACATGAGTGAGAGATATTGAGTTGGCGACAAGAGAGAGAGGGAGAGGGATTTTGTGTTTTTTTCTCTCTTTTTTTTTCCCCTTGAGATTGTTATCCGAGGATATCCAAGTGAAGGGCCAAAAGGACAGGAGAAATCCAATTGAGAGATTCATCTCATCTTCAGGAGGATAAGGGAAGAATGAGACCTTTTTCCTTCTTCCCCTCTGGATTGGCAACTGCAGAAAAAGCCTGAGGCTTGAGAACGAATGTGATGTCGCCATTTCCACTTTGCTCTTCGTGGCTGCGTTCATGGCCACTTAAACCCCAGGAAAACAATCTTCTGTCACACAAAAATCGAAAATTTCTCCTGACCCACATCCCTGAACCTGCCATTCAACTTGATACCGTGGTCCCCTCACCAATCTGTCCTCACTTGGCTCCAGAGGTGTCACTAATTTGTTTTTCAAATTATCAGTATTACTGGTCCCGCCACCAAACTGAACTTACACGTAACATTCAAATCATTCAAACCTTGGCCGAGAATGAGGCAAGCTAGCACAGTGCAAAAATGCAGCTTCAATTTTTTTTTTTCCCATGAATACGAAGATTATAAGGATATCGAGACCACATTAGTAAATGGAGTATTTTCCATCCCCATGTTCATTGTTTCTCCAACGATTGACTATTTTCAGTACCAAAAACAGCCGTGCAGTTCATATAGGAGCTAAAGGACTGAGGCAAGCACTCGCTGGACATGTTTGAAAGAGAATGGGAAGAACAATCCCGACAGATAGATAGTGCGAGCTATCAGCTATGCAGAACTTTCTAGCTCCATGGGATTTTCATCAACTGGTGTCGGATTTCTCCAAGGCTGCAAGAATAACAATCCCATGAGCATGAGGCAATGAACAGGTGCATTAGTCCTAGATAATGACAAACGACACAAACTGTTCTGTTCGTGTGTCCTGTGTAAGAGAGAGTGAACAAGAGCTTACTATTGTAGTTGAGAAGTTTCTCGATGAGGTCTACATGGGTCATGAGCATACGTCTACAACAGTATCGGACTAGCCCCAGTGCATCAAGAGCATCCCTGGGCACAAAAGTCAGCCATAGTAGCCATTTATTAGATCCATTCAAACCGAATTCCAAATAATTTACTTCATCGATCATGCTGAAAAATCAGCTCTCCTCAGATCAGATCAAAGATCGTATGAACACCATTGGACAAGGACTCCAGATTAGAGCTTCCCAAATGTATCAGTATACATATACCAACTCCAAGAAAATCCTACATGTAGCTGTAACTATGTAGTCCAATCTCCAATTAGTAGTAACGAAGTTAAGCGCTATTGCTCAAGCAGCCCATTAACCAAAAATCGTTCTTTTCAACAAAAGAGTGAGCAAGACATGGACAGCAAATGAGAACCAAACCATAGCAATCGGCTGATGGACATGGACTCACCCTTCAGGGTAATCCGCCTGCAGGAGATCAAGATACTGGTCCCACTTGTTCCCAATCACCTTCACATGATACAAAGAAGCCAATCAGAACGAATCCATCAAACTGCACATTCTGCTTCATCTATAACTTCGAAAAGCTTCAATTTTTAGGCAAATCAAGAGGGAGACAAAGAGGAAAGTTCATACCTTGCCGCAGGTGAAGCAGCGGACTGGAATGATCATCTTCTTCTCCCTCTTTCGCTGCTCTTCGAAAGCTCTTCTCGGTGCCTCCCTTCCTGTGTCCGAGCCCCAAAGAAGAACACGAAGAAGAACAAGAAAGAGGCAGTATGGGTCTACAAATTTGAGCCGTATCTGCCTTGTGCCATCTAGACATAGTATGGGCCGACTCCGGAGTAACATAGGCTCGGCCCATTTAAATAAGCCCAATTACTGCTCAGTAGAGGCTTATGGGCTTGGGCCCAATATGTTTGGGCCTATATGGGCCGATCCCGTAGGGAGTGAGCTTTTCATACGAACGCGTTGAAGCGAAGCTGTCTCTCTCCTTTTCCCTCCCTCGACCTCTCTCCCGACTCTCGCGCTCGTCTGCCAATTTAGCTTCCCCACCTGTGAGAGGGCAGATCCCTCTGCGAAACTCGTAAAAGGTAAGGGCTTGCCTCGACTCTGTGTCCTCTATTTTTTGTTTTCATTTGCTGGCTAGATTTGTACGGAACTTAGCTCCTTGATCGGTTTGAAATGTCGGTCTTTTCTGTACGGGCCCGTGATTTTGTTCTTTAAATTGTGGGTTGTTTTGCTTTTTTTTTTTTTCTGTGCTTCTGATCCGCTTGTTTCATAGCTTGTCTGCATCAAGGTCATGCTTTGATTTGCTTCTACAGCCAGATATCTCTGATCAAATTGCATATCCTAGTAGGATCTACTGATGCTTGTTTTGATTGCATTATCTTGTTGCACTTTTGAATTTTCATGCATCCTGCAACGGGATGATATTGTCACTGATAACTAACCGTGTTATGATGATTATATTAGTGATTAGATTGAATGTGGTGTTGACAGGGACCTACAACAGCAGAGAAAATGGGATTGACTTTCACAAAGCTG
Organism: Sonneratia caseolaris; assembly: GCA_900006705.1. Lineage (NCBI taxonomy): Eukaryota > Viridiplantae > Streptophyta > Magnoliopsida > Myrtales > Lythraceae > Sonneratia > Sonneratia caseolaris. Next base: position 702,495 of record CXYZ01002310.1, read on the forward strand.
TTTAGCCGGCTTTTTGCCAAGAAAGAAATGAGAATACTGATGGTGGGTCTTGATGCTGCCGGTAAAACTACCATTTTGTACAAGCTCAAGCTTGGAGAAATTGTCACAACTATCCCAACTATTGGTAAGACCTTTCTGGACAAAAATTTTTTAATTCATATTGCGATTACTTTGTAATGCTGCTCTTATCTAGCTGTCCAAGATTTATTGTTGTCATTGGACAAGTTAATACCCTGCACACTTTATTTTTTCAATTCTTAAATTGTTTCAAGTGCAAATACTTCATGTATGAGGACATGCTCATATAGGTGCTTAATGTTCTTGGCGAGTGTACAAATTTTTTGTCGGTAAATTCAATAAAGGGAAGCATTTTCCCTTTGGGGAGAGGGTGTCATAAGGAGCATGAAATGTGCTATCTTGGTCTTTGGAAGCATGTTACTTTTGCATTAAGGATGCCCAGGGAATTGAAGGGAAGCAACATTCCAGCTTCTTGGTGAATTTTTTGTTGAAGTTTGAAAGCTGTCAGAGATGATAATTGTAAAAATAGAATATCTTAATGACCTGTTCAGAGGTTGTACGGGGTTGTCCTTGCATGGTTATGGAGTTGTCCCAATTTATTGTTTGGCGTTTTAGATGAGAACTCATGGAAATTGAGCTTGAATGCTTATAGTTTTCACTTTAAGCATATTTCTATGCATTGTCCCTTTAATGATACCTATATTGATAGCTTGCATTTTCCATCTCATCTTGTTGAGTAGAGTTGCCATTAACTTTTAGCTAATTGCAATGTATTAATGCATTTGGTCATTTTGTTTCACATTGTTAGTTTTTGCACACATTTAATTTGCAGGTTTTAATGTGGAAACTGTGGAGTACAAAAATATCAGCTTCACTGTATGGGATGTCGGTGGTCAAGACAAGGTCTGAAGTTTGATTAATTTTCATTATCTTAGATGCCAATTATTAATTATTTCCCCTTTTTCTTTTAAAAAACTTCGTTCTATAATATTGTGGGCTGCCTTTTATAGATCCGTCCATTATGGAGGCACTACTTTCAAAACACCCAAGGTCTCATATTTGTGGTAGACAGTAATGATAGAGACCGAGTAGTTGAGGCAAGGGATGAACTACACCGCATGTTGAATGAGGTTATCTCTTTAACTCATTATTAGAGATAGGGAAATCAATGCATGGTATGTGTGGTTCCCTTTTCAGCATTATGCATATATCATCCATATGAATTCACAGTTTAGATATCCATGTTGAAGGAATAGACTTTGATATTTTTCTGGTTGACGTTGACAGGATGAGCTTCGAGATGCTGTTCTGCTTGTTTTTGCTAATAAGCAGGATCTTCCTAATGCAATGAATGCGGCTGAGATTACCGATAAGCTTGGTCTTCACTCTCTGAGGCAGCGGCATTGGTAAACTTCTGCCCTTCTAAATTTTTTCGACTGTTCTGATATTTTTCTCTGTTTTGTTAAATATCGGTATTTCTTTTGTGAACTCTCAGGTACATACAGAGCACTTGTGCTACCTCGGGAGAGGGGCTTTATGAGGGTCTGGATTGGCTATCTAACAACATAGCAAGCAAGGTAAAAGCATAGAACTCTATGCTTTTTCTTTTTGCATGTATTATTCTTTAAATGAATGCATAAAAATGTATCTATGAACATGAAAGAAGCATGGAAGAGCACTTACTGTCAGTATCAAAGCTATGGTGTTCAGTGTGTTAAACAACATCAATCTCAATTAATTGCTTCTTGCATTGGTCTATCTGGTTGTTATGCTAATTGTTTTGTACTTGGAAACTGATTGATTAGTTGAGATCTGAGAGAACTAGACTGCTGATCTGTCAGTCTGGTATAACCATTTTCAAGGAAATATTTTCAGTTTTCCCTCCTTTCCTTTGGATATCAAATCATTTTTGAGTGACTTGGTCAATGGGAAAGACCCTTAGGATTTCAAGAAAATGGGTTGTGGTTTTCAAATACCTGAGTCATTTTCAAGATATCATGCATTACCAATGGACATATCAGGCATATGTCATAGTCAACTGTCACCTTTGGAGGCTGGGATAACCGCCTCATTATGTTTGAGGTAACCACAATTTCTGGTAGTGGGTTGATGTGCTGGAGTTTGGCTTTATCATAAGGAAATAATTTTTTTTCTCACTGACAAAACAGAAGAAGCTAAATCGCTTTATAAGTAACTAGTCTCGGGAGTTAATTGGATGGAGAATCAACAGAGCCAAACTGAGGAACACCTCTATGGAAAGTGAATTCTTATGCAAAGAGGTTCTAATTCTCAATCCCTCAACTGCAGGCTTGATCGAGATGTTTTGGAGCTTCTCTTTATGGGTTGCCGATCCTGGATGCAGGGATGATTGTTATCTGGTTTATCTTTGGTCTGTCTTCTTTCTGAGAGCAAGTTGACTGGGCAATGTTTATTGCTTTCTGTTCTCTCTTTCACATTTCTTCTGGTATGTTAACCCTTTGTTGACACCTCTGTCTGGCTGCAGTTTGTAATACAAAGAAAAGAAGCATAACTTCTTATTAGTCTCCCAAAGAAATCGCCCTTAAAGCTTTCACGATTCGACTTATCTTGCCAATTGAAATGGAATGGAATGAATTGTCTGTTGATCCACGGGTATGTTGTAGTCAACTTATCTGGCATTGTTTGTCTGGTTTTATGATACTTGGAAAAATAAATGAGCGCTAATAACTCAGTGATTGAGGATGCTTATCATTTAGAAGGAACCTTGACGTGCTACCACGTGGTAATTGTATGGTAAGGAGTCAGCTGCTTTTCCTTCAGTGGTTGGTTTCGTGAGGTGGAAGTGAATGGACTTTAGAGGGTATATGATAGATTCAATCTTGTTTGTCTTTTAGGCCTGAAAGTGAAGGTAAGCCGCAAGGAATATGGCCATTGGCCCTTCGCATCTTGAGTTCTTACTGGTAAGCGGATAACCGGTGCACGCAAGGGAAGGTCAGGAATTTTTTGCCCTTGCAAGATCCTGGAAATCACTAGTCTCCACGAGTAGGTCGAGAAATGCCAGAGGCTACGACCAACCCAGAAGGTCACAGAAAAACCATCAGAAAGAGTTCACCGCCACCGCTCAAGCCAGTAGCGGCTGGGCAACACTCAACTCACATCTTGATTCTTGATCTCTTCTATCACGCCCCCGCCCTACCTACCACAGTGGGACGTCAAGCGGGCTTCCGAAGGGACCCATCTTCTTGAGGGCAGAAATGCATGCGGGGGGCGATTCCTCTTGGGGGCAAATGGGCGACTTGATCATAGGGTGGTGCCGAAAACGGGAAATTCCCTGAACGATCCAGGGGATCCATAAGAGATCTAGATAATTCAGAGATTATATCAGCTTTGACTGGATCGCTCGAAGAAGGCACTCCATGGTAACATGGAAGTTGTTACGAGGTCTCACTACTTAATGGAATACTCCCCGATGATACCGATGTTCACGTTAAGGTTGCCTCAATCCCGAAAGGAGAGGTTCACAGTGTTAGGCTGGTCCGCTCCCACGAACGAACTTATTCGTCCTACTTTCTCTGGGTGCTTCTTCTTTTTAATTGTTCGTTGCTTTATTCAGGTCTTGGCTTTGTTTCGAATGGAGTATCGGGTAAAGGGCTACAATATACATGATGCGGATTGGAATGAGAAAAGTTGGAAAGGGGACAAACGCCATCCGGATATCGATCCCGTTGGCTAGCTATCCACAGATGGGGTTCTCTCGGGATGGATATACCTGGACCCTAGACATTCCCTGTCCCCGACCAGCTCATCGTGGTTCCAATCCTCAGATTCCACACGCATGTGGCTAGACTCCACGGCCATGTTTGGTACGAAAGAGATGCCTCTGTCGTCTTTAGAAGCTTCGTGTCCAAACAAGTTGTACGGGCGACACATCACCGTGGTTGGAGCTGAGTTTTGCTTGCTTGTAAATCCATGAAGGTGGGCCAATGAGGCTGTGGATCATCTGACCCATTAAACATTATAATCCATTGCCATGCCGCATATGTTTCGATTGATTATCGTGTGATTGTCGAGAAACGAAGAGAGAAAGAAGATTTGAAGCTATTGGATGGAAGAAAAGTGAACTTTCTATGTATATTCCTCCAGGTGCCATTAGAGCACCTTCCTCCAAGCCGGTCTTGAACTTTGAAGCTTTCCCGACATTTTTATGCCATCACCTGATTTGACATATACATATACATATAAGTTTAATAGGTGCAAGCTGGTTCGGGTTTGACGTGCGAATCCGTCGGCTAAATGAATTTTTTTTATTNAGAGAGAGAGAGAATATTCCATATGGAAAAATCAAATAAACATTGGACTGAAATTACAGGAAAACATGACGTATATTTAGAAAATTAAAGGGGATTTATTTATTAAAAATAATTTTTTTTAAAAAAAATTAATTTTCTACATTTTTTATACTGAGGATAAAATATGTATATTTTAAT
>CXYZ01002310.1:707297-774957 GCA_900006705.1 Sonneratia caseolaris
TTTGAAATACAAAAATGTAATAATAAATACATTTTAATTAGCCTAAACTCGACACGAGTCAGGTCCTTCCATCAAGTCACAAGTTCTCCTAACTTACTTTCTTTTATTAATAACATTTAAATAAAAATTTTGATTTAAAAAAAAGATATATTGAAATCCATAAAACTCAAAATTTAAATGTTACTTAAAAAAGAAAATGAAAATGTATCAAGATGTGTATAATCAAACTAGCTCGAATTCACTTTTCACTCCCACAAGTTCACGTAAAACCGACTATGATATACCAACACTAGTTAGATTCTTTTTGCTTCACCTTCCATCTGTACGCATATAATTTTCTGCAAGGAAAATGACTCCCAACTTGATGCTTCACCCTTTTTTGCTTATATATATATATATATATATGCATATATAAATTAAATTTCCCTTCAAATTCAGTGCCGGATGTCAATCTTCAATCGATCATGATCGATCACCCTTAGCCAATCCAATCTCAGCCATCCATCACGACGACAGAAGTTCAAGGAATGAACTTCGTTCATTCATTTATTTTCTCCTCCCCAAAAAGGGCTCTAATAAATTCCCGAGAAAAACCGAATATCTTCGTGGGGGTGGGAAAAACACGAAAAATACACCCTTTGTGCATTTGAACTTCATTTCGGGTTCATTTGCCACGAATTTGACCCTCATGTTGGCTCTATTTAAGGAGGTCGAATGGCCACGGTACAAGCCAGGAACAAGGGTTCAGTCGGGGTGGCAAAGAGATTCCTCCTCTTGCTAGCTTTACTTGCCCAGCGCTCCTCAAAGGAACACACCAGCTTTAGCCCCCCAGCCTCTCTTCTCCGACCGACTCTCGGACCGATATAGCTAGAGATGGCCCCCGTTTTGCCCGTCGACTCTTTCTCCGCTCCGGCTAAGATCGCCTCCCTCACTGCAGGGTACTCGAAGAGGGCCTACGTGACTTTCCTGGCCGGCAATGGGGACTACGTGAAAGGCGTGGTTGGGCTGGCCAAGGGGCTGAGGAAGGCCAAGAGCGCCTACCCTCTCGTGGTGGCGGTGTTGCCCGACGTCCCTGAGGAGCACCGCGAGATACTGAGGGCTCAGGGTTGCATTGTCCGCGAGATCGAGCCGATTTACCCGCCCGAGAACCAAATCCAGTTTGCCATGGCCTACTATGTCATCAACTACTCCAAGCTTCGCATATGGAATGTAAGTGATCATCATTACGCACAGACAGAGAGCTGACTTTCTTGTCTGCATGAGGGAGTATATATATATCCTTTCATGGTATATATATATATATATATATTCTAAAAATTAATGTATCAATTTTAAGTTTTCTGAATGAAAAATATCTTAACAAATGGGATATGTAATTTAGTTCAATTTTTTTTTTCTTTTAAGGCTAAAGGGCTCGTTCGAGTTCTAAATCACAGGCACCAGAAAAAAGGGTAAATAAGACAACTATTTTATTTATTTTTTTGCACAAACATATATTTCATATATTAAAATTTAGGTTTATATATATGCATCTAATTAATTTTAGGAAAATATCTTCCATTAGAAAATGAAATGACAAGGAAATGCTTGTACGTACGTACTCACGTCCATTTTATGTGGTCCATTAATATAATCAGTCTATTATATAAATTTGAAATAGTGACTTAATTCGCAGCCATTTAATTAGATTACCTATGTAAATGTCTATGTGGCTCATGTGGAGTGCCTTTTTTTTTTTCCTTCGCACACACATCTTCTTCTACATTATAATAATATCAGTGAGAGTCCATGCACTGCAGTTTGAGGAGTACAGCAAGATGGTGTACTTGGACGCGGATATTCAGGTGTACGACAACATTGACCATCTGTTCGACACGCCCGATGGCTACTTCTACGCTGTGATGGACTGCTTCTGCGAGAAGACATGGAGCCACTCCAAGCAGTTCTCCGTTGGCTACTGCCAGCAGTGCCCCGACAGGGTGGCTTGGCCGGCTGAGATGGGCTCCCCTCCTCCGCTCTACTTCAACGCGGGCATGTTCGTGTTCGAGCCCAGCGCTCTTACCTATGAGGGCCTCCTCGAGACCCTGAAGATCACTCCTCCGACACCCTTTGCCGAGCAGGTAAGTAATCTTCACTTGGAAGTAGGGTTCTTATTAATTACCATCGTCATGAACTGATCTGAGCCGCCCGTCCTAACTGGTCTCCATTTCTCTTCGGCATCAAAAGGACTTCTTGAACAGTTTCTTCCAACAAGTGTACAAACCAATTCCTTTGGCTTACAACCTGGTCCTTGCTATGCTGTGGCGCCACCCAGAAAATGTCGAGCTCGAGAAGGTTAAAGTTGTTCACTACTGTGCTGCTGTAAGTGATCACTTGGCAGTTCCCGACTTCGATGATCAATCATAATTAAGTACCGCTCAGGCATAGCTAGTTTCTTAGCACTCAATCGGAATTTCTTAACCATGTTATCAGGGATCAAAGCCATGGAGGTACACGGGGGTGGAAGCCAACATGGACCGAGAGGACATCAAGATGCTGGTGAAGAAATGGTGGGACATCTACGACGATGAGTCTCTCGACTTGAAACCCGAGAGCTCCATCGAAGAAGCTGCTGAGGGCATGCAATCAAGCCCATTGATCATGGGTTCCATGCCGGAGCCGGCTGTATCCTACATTCCTGCTCCCTCTGCTGCTTAACAGAGATAAAAAGGGTTTAGTAATCAATAAGGTCTTCCATAAGAGGATATCCAAAGTTGGTGCTTGCTTGTCGCTTTTTTTTTTTTTTCACCTATCCATCTGAAGTTTGGACATGATTGTAGTTTCTAGTCGAAGCTACTACTTATCATGATGTTAACTAGTCACGAGGTGACCGGGCAACGTATGATCGATGTGCACGGCCCTACTATGTGTCTGTTGTCTATGAAAAAAAACCATATATACTATGGTTTTTGGTACTTGATATGTCTCTATGCTTCCTTTCTTTTAATTGTGTTTGGGTTGTTGTATGACAGAACTACCATATGATTTATTACTGCATTTGAGTGATCACACGAAAAATTTTTTTTTTGCTTAGGACTATGAAGAAGAGAAATAGCACCAATTTGACTCCTTTCAAATCTTATACTGTGAAGAATATTCATAATTATAATAGTTTTATCTCTCTTTGTGTTATGGTTCAAATCTTGACCGGACTTCTCATAAATAGCTAGGGCCGGTTGGCACAAGATAAACTCCTAAACCCAGCCCAGAATAGCTTTCCAGTGTTCACCAAGATCATGATCGCAGACCAATCCTAACTATGTGCGCATGATATGTTAGCCCGTGATAAAGTAATGCTCATCTTCATTTACCACCAGAGTGAATTCGAAGGATGATAGTAATTAAGAAAGACTGCATTGGACTAAGCGACTCGAAGACACAGCCACAGGTTGTTCCGCCACGAGCATTGACCGTAGTAGTATAACATGGATGAATGGAGGGAAGATGCAACCCTGGGGAAAGATGCAACTCGATTTTCTAGCAGCAAACTTGATATGGAGTTCGCTCTGTGGGTTATAAGATTATCTGTTCACTTGCCTGCAGTGGGATTCAATTGAAAATAAGTTTCAGTAATACTGACTAGTCAAAATCTGCTTGCTCTCTATTGCTTCCACACATGTCAGTGAAGCAATAAGTTCAAAATGGACAAAGGATTAGGTTTCCCTTTGCTTCCCCTTCTCCCATCCAATCATCCATCGATTGCAAGAACATGAGGAGATTTCCAAAATCTTAAAATCATTTAGTGTAAGAATCGATTACAATTTGGCTCATAACTCTTTATGTCCAAGTTTGATTCGTGATCAATTATTCAAGGAAAAAAATTTTCGAATATAAAATAAGTGAGTACTTATAAGTAATAAATATAATATCTTCTGGTTATAGTGACTTAGGTGATACATTATAGTAGTCGTTGACTTTGACTCCAGTGGTAGTTGGAGGTAGCCATCCACTGCGTCCGCTTTTTTGGGCCACTAATGACTGTAGACCAACTGAGTTGACCGGTCGCCCTTGCCAAATATTTCTTCTCAACTTTCCCGTCCAATCAACCAATTTAGTGCTGTCAAAATTTGATATGCTTAAGGCACGGCACACACCCGTTTTTTTCGGCAGCTTGAAATATTGTACTAATTTAAAAAAATATGAAAAATTAAAAGAAAATATATAATTATATTTATTTTAATATTATATTTGAATTAATATAAAATTTAGACAATAGGCTAATTGTATAGTAAAAAATTTATTTTAAAATATAAAATTATTTTAATTAATTTTTTAAAAAAAGTATTTGTGTGATTTATGCTGAATCATACATAGGTCGAATTTGTAAGATATTTTTAACACGAAGCATGTGAATACTCATTAAGCCGAATTCAGTGACTTTTACTGTATGAACGTTCCAAAATCTTAGTTTTAAATGACAGTTCGATATTTACTTTGAATTTCACCGTTACAATCTGGTCTCATGAATTGTGCGCAATATGGGGAGGATAAAATCGGCGCATGAAATGATATAAAGCACATGGACATGAAACCGATCGAGCACATAAAATGAAAAAGGCAAGCTTCTTTCTTTCCTTTTGTTTTTTCTTTTTCTTTTTAACTTTGTGTAAGGGTTAGGATAGTAGTTTTTAAAATCAAATCGGGCCTGCTGGTTCGATTGGGAACCAACTATACACCATGTTTGATTTTCATAATAAATCCAATTATATTGTAAATGCAGTCAGTTTCAATTGAATCGGTAAATTCAATCGAACATATGAAAAAACTTGCTGAATTAAAATTATAAAAAATAAAAAATATTATAATATACTTATTTGATTTGATTATATTTATATTTATATTTTATATTAAATTTAAAATTAATATAATAACTGTATTAATACTTTTTTATTATAAATTAGTATCAAGATATATTATTATTTTAATTTATTGGTAATATTATTTATTAAATATAAAATTTGATTTGTTGATCCATGAACCAATGAATCCGTACCTTCAATGGTTTCCGGTCTGGTGTGGTCTTAAAAATTATGGTTAGGATGCTGTGGTCATAAACCACATCAAGTCCTTCATCGAGCCAGCTCAAGTAGGTCATGAGTAAGCGCCATGGGCAGAGCCGAGGTTCTCTTGTGCTCTTAGCTTCGGTGGGTCCGGTCCGGTCTAGTCTGTTACGGGACGGTCATATATGGTCAAATCAGAGGCGTAATGGCAAGCCAAATAGTGGAATCTTGGCAAGGAGGAGAAGTAAGTGGTCACGTGTTAAGTGTGTTTCCCACAGCGCGTTATCTACCTGCCGACCTATACATAATGTTAGATAAAATGCTATTGCCACCCCCACAGCCCCCCCCCNTTATGACACGTGCAATTAGAATTAATAATACTTATAATATGGCGTCGAGTTGTACCGTAACATGTGTAATTATCGTGTCTGAAAAAAATTAAAATTGATTGTAAAATCTAGTGAATAGAATGGGTATAAATAAATTATAATTAAAATTATTTTAAAAAATTACCATTTTATGATATTGTCTTCACTTAACTTCATAATTAGATACTATAATTCAGAATTGGGGTTCAACGACGGTGGCATGGACGCGCCTCTTGTCGAGTCCTATCGAAATGTCAGTAGTGCGGCAAGTCAAAGATATAGACCATGATAGATTGGGTTAATAATTTTTTTATTAAATTTATAAATAAGTAATTTAATAATTAAATTGTAGATTAAGAGGATGGATAAGTATTTTTTTTAAATTTTAACTTGATTGTAAACTAAGTTTTAGATATGTTTTAACCGATTAAAAATACCGTATTATGAAAAAAAAATCGCATGTTTTGCATGTTCTCTCTCTCTTCTGCCCCTGTGAGTATGGCGATTGACACAGGGAAAACGTGTACTTTTTCTTGTTTTCCCCCCAATTTCTAGTCTCTCCCCTGTTAGATTCGGAGCTATAAATGCTTGCAAGGTGGGTGCGCGGTACAGAGGAAAACTGTAAGCTTTGACTCCTAACAAGGGACCGGAGGAGCTTCAAGAATATCCTGATATGGATCTAAAAGCAGAGGCTGCCGCCGTCACTACTAGCTGCAACGACAATAATCAGGGCAAATTGGGACGAGGAAGTTCCATACCCATGTTGCAGAACGAATCTCAAGGTCAAATACCTCATTTGGCTATTGATATTGGAGGTGATTCCTGCAATTTCCCTCTCTCTCCCCCACTTCAATTTTAGTGAATCTCTCTGTCGATTCAGAAATATGAACTTTTCGATTCTCTCCTCGTGAGTCCCTGTTTGGAAAACTTCGATTCATTTGCTGCTCTGTGTTGACCGCATTACATAAGAAAAGCTCCAATTTTAACTGTACAGTTTGTATTTTTGTCTCTCCTTATCTTTCTGGTAATAAAATCGTCTGTATCTCGGGTAAATTGATTGATTCATATGCTTTCCGTTGATGCATTTTAAATGTTCTCTCTGTTTCTCATTTTTCTTCTTTCCTTTGGGTTACTTTGAGGGGGGTTTGGGGGCAAGATTGAGAGTGTGGGGTGGTCAATCTAAGAGAGATGAAGAATTGTCTACTGGGGGAAATTATAGCTCTTAAACTACTGATCATTTTCAATGTAGAGCGTGCAGATTATTGTTCAAATTGTGGTATGTTACCACAATTTCATAACATATAATTTCGGTTCTGTTGACAGGCTCTCTGATCAAGTTGGTGTATTTTGCAAGAGACAGTGATGGGTCCTGCGAGGATGAAAAGCACTCAACTTCAAAAGAAAGAACCAGCATCTCAAATGGAGAGAGCAACAGTCCTCTCTTTGGAGGAAGGCTGCGATTTGCAAAGTTTGAAACCAGCAAGATCGGTGATTGCATTGATTTTATCCGATCTAAACAGCTGAACCTTGGTGGTATGTGTCTCTTCTTGAATTCAGATAATGTCCCTCTTTCTTTTATTTGTCCCAAAATACTTCAGCCCTTTGGCCTTTTGACCTATTCTAGACTGGCTTACCACCAATAATCTTACTGGCTTAGCTTTCCAGGGGTTTTCCATGTTCTTTTGTGTCGATTTTGTGGCTTTGCAAAATATGAGTTTTCAGTAATCTGCTGGGCTATCCAAGTTAATTAAAGTGTTGCTCACCCCCGCAGACCCTGCAGCTTATTCATTACTGTGGTAAATTTCATTCAGGGTGCTTGCATCATGAGTGTCCATCTAGAGAGAAAACTATTATCAAGGTATGAGAATGAAGCAATTGCTGTGCATGAATTATCATAAACTGAAGATTCATTTATGATATGCAATTACTGATTAATTTCCATTACAGAAAGCATCTAGTTTCATAGCATCACACCTCATACTTTCTGTATTAAGATGAATTAACTAATAACTGATTGTGAAGGCCACAGGAGGTGGTGCATTCAAGTTCGCCGATCTCTTCGATGAGAAACTCGGTGTTTCACTTGAGAAGGAAGAGGAAATGGAATGTCTGGTGGCTGGAGCTAATTTCCTGCTGAAGGTGAGGTTTTTGAAAACCTCTGTCCGGCTTTTCCCTACATTTTGGAAATTGATTGGTGCACCTGTATTCATCTCATATAGAATGTGAAACTGTTTTCTGAGATATGACACTTTTTGTTTATTATGAGTAGACAGTCCACCATGAAGCTTTTACATACACAGATGGACAGAAAGAATTTGTGCAGATTGACCATAATGATTTGTTCCCTTATCTCCTTGTAAATATTGGATCAGGTGTTAGCATGATCAAGGTAAATTAAATCACTTCAGTTGCCTTAACTTCTAGTTTAAGATTCACTTTATCTCTGAAAGCTTAAGTTTTTTGTGCTTCTAAGGTGGATGGAGATGGGAAGTTTGAGAGAGTTAGCGGTACAAGTGTTGGTGGTGGAACCTTTTTGGGCTTGGGAAGACTTTTAACAAAATGCAAGAGGTTGTTGTTTTGTCCTTCTCATTGGGAGCCAAATCTATTTTGCTACTTAGTTTGAGAGGAAAATTGTATTTCTGCTACAGTTTCGATGAGCTACTGGAATTGAGTCATCAGGGGAACAACAGAGTCATAGACATGCTTGTTGGGGACATCTATGGAGGACTGGACTATTCAAAAGTATGCGTTACTTAGAAATGATTCTCTTTCCAATCTTACTATATAAACACAGGGATCATCAAATTTTCCTTTTCTGATGACAGATTGGGCTCACCTCAACAGCCATTGCTTCGAGCTTTGGTAAGGCTATTTCAGAAGACAAAGAGCTTGAAGGGTACAAGCCTGAAGATATCACCCGCTCACTATTGAGAATGATCTCAAATAATATCGGACAGGTACACCGAGTCAACATTATAATGCTGTGTGATTGACCCATATATAATTCTTTTTTTTTTTTTTAAATGTCAGCTCTGTTGTTTCACTTTGTCAGATCTCTTACTTGAACGCGCTACGGTATGGGCTCAAACGGATTTTTTTTGGAGGATTTTTTATCCGTGGCCATACTTATACAATGGATACCATATCTGTTGCTGTAAATTTCTGGTAAGCTCATAGAACTAGACCAAATGATACCAACTGTAAGTTAGAATATTCTTAACCATGTATTTTTTTTATCTTCCGCAGGTCAAAAGGAGAAGCTCAAGCCATGTTTTTGCTGCATGAAGGTTTCCTTGGAGCATTGGGCGCATTCACGGGATACAAGAAGCATGATCATGATCAAGACCAGTTAGTTCAGAGGTGCTCTCGTAAGCTGTCGTGTGAGGATAGGAAGCTGTGTGGGGGCACTATCCAGTCATCTTAAAGAATTAGATCAGAACATGGAGTGCGGAGGGTGCACATCATAGCATTTGAAACTACTTTCTTTGGTTGTAACTTGTGTGTGTACTTACAATACTCCAACAACTGTGGAGCAAATTGATGTGTCAGATAGACAAAACTGTGAGTCGCTAGTTATCTGAATAGCATATAGTTTTCTTGTGATTTTTTCTGTAGTGTCTCCTGCTTATCCTGCGGCTTCCTGCATAATGTACCCTTCTTGTTTATGGAATAAAATTGTCTTTCAGATCTTCCGATATGTGCCTATCTACAGCCTACCATCAGCTATACCAGGACCGTCACCCAAAGAGTATAGTAGCTCGAGCTCAACTCTGAGATTGTAGAGTAGGAGACATCCATTTGTTAAATAAAACCCTAGCCGCAGGAAGCTTGGAGGAGCCTGAGCATGCATATGCTGGAAAAACAAGATCCAGAGAATGAGACACGGCACCATTATCCACAGTCATATATTTTCTTCCCGATAGAATAAGAGCAATTTCCCTTTTTTACCTCCCAACACTTGCTAATGAAGTGGTTATACATCTACATCAACTAATAGGACAGAACGATGAACAGGATGACTTTATGCAATAGCAAGTATATCATGCTCTGCCTAATACTTATCCAAAAGTCAAGTCATAGGCCTTGGTACCATCAGCCCTGAAGATACCAAAATGCCTCTCATACTCCTGGCCTGCCTTCTCATTCTCATCAAACAGACCAAACAAGAAAACCTCAATACTAGCCCCTGGCCTCTTTGGAGTCCCGACGTTGTCCACTGCCCTTCTGACTATGTTCCAATTATAAGCCAAGGCATTAACCGTGCCCGCTGCATCTCCGCCACCTGTAGGCCAACCTGTCTCTGTTACCACCATCTCCAGTCCTGGAAACCCTTCCTTTTCCATAGCGAAGAAGAAGGCATCAACACTAGCATCGAACAGATTTGGGTAGATCAAACCTCCATCCCCATGTGAACTCCCTCCCCTGAACAAAGCATAGTCCAAGGAGATGAATTGCGCATTGTTTGTGTAGCTAATGAAAGGATACACATTTGCCATGAAAGGTGAACCCGTATCATGAAGGAACTGCAGGAGAGGCACAACAAAGGATTGTAGTTCTGGGTCGAATCTAGCTGATGATGGAGGGTAAGTGTCCAAGAGAATCGAGGCCGCCTGAGGAGATGACACCTTAATCCTTCCCGAGAGTCCTAGGATTCCTAGAGCTTGGTAGAGGTTCAAAATAGCTGGGACAACATGCGGAGTATAGTATGGATCCTTAAGGAAGACCTCGTTCCCGACTGCAATGTACCTCACCTGTTCTGGGGGGACATACTGGAAGATGTTAGATTGGAGCCACTGGAGCGAGGTATTGATTGTCCCGGATGCAAGAGAAGGGAGATCTTCATTCCGTACTCCAACAGTAAGGTTTATCCCTGAGCCAGAGAGGGCTGCCAAGGTTGTGGGCTCGGTGTTGAAGAGGCGGACATTTGATAATTTGTTGTCCTTGAGGATTTTAACAGCAATGGACGGTGGAGGGAGTTTGTGTGCTACCTGGCCATAGCAGATCCCAACTGGCGCAGCAGCTGCAAGAACATATGAGAATAAGAAAATTGGATAGTATCAGCTGTTCTAGATTATGGGCGAGAATCATATCACTCATATATATTCAGCAGAAAGAAAGATGCCATTCAATCTATATGCAAGAATTCGACTAGTTGAAGAGCCAATAATATGATTAGAAAAAACCTGACTTGCATTTTGAGTTCCTAACACAACCGTCAATGAAATAAAATGAATCACAAATCAGACAATTAGTCATGATTGCATCCTCAGGAAGGAACCTGCAATGGGCAATAGGAGGGAGAAGGCTGTAAAGAAGGGCTGCATAGTCACTTGCAATTTGCGCTGCAGGAGTGAAATGGCTCAAATGTCTCATACTTTCAATTTATAGAGCATACACGAGATTTCTTTTTGCTGGATCAATAGGTGTAAGTTGGATGAACCTTTCTTTTTTCGAGTTCTTGGTCCAGTTTTGGTTAGAATCTACTCTTAGTTTTCTAATATGTTCGATTCTGTTGTGGATCATGACCCACGAAATTTATCTGGCAGCTGTAAAGTAGATAGAGATAAACTGCAGCACTGGGACTCAGATTTTCACCGAACTTGTTCATGCTCAATTGAGTATCTAAGATACACGGGTCAATCTGTTCTGAGTTTGATCAGATATTGGTTGTCGTTCCTCATTTTCTTCACAAACTCGATTCCATTGCTGAAATTCTGCACCATTTTTAACCGTAAGTAACGCAATGCAACTTGGACAGAGAGAGATAACAGAAAAGGTTTTGTTACCAATTAAATTTCGAGAATGAAACTTCTCTCAATTCAGCTGCGATGGCTCGATCCACACCCTAACAATATGCTGGAGACAAAACTACACTATAAAATGGCCCAATTCAGGTTGCCTGATCCGCCCTGCCCTTAACCAACCATTACTTGTATCTCCATTCATATTGACAAGGAAGAAATCACCTCCTCCTTTTTATCTCTGTGCTGACGGACATAGAGAAACAGAGGAGTACTATTTTTCTGCCATGTCGATTTATGGATTGGCCAAAAGATGATTTGGTTTCATACGTTGGCCAAGCTTCTATTCTATTTCTTTCTGGATGGATGCTGGAAAAGAGGTGAACAAAGAAAGGACTAGTATGATATCAAAACCTTAGCCAGGAATCAAACCGAAACGTGAGAGATCTTAAGTATAGAATGGTGTACACGAGAACAGAGAGAGCTCATCTCATTGCATGTAGTACCAATCCTAACATCGCTCAGTGTATTCTCAGACGGATTAAGTGCAATAATGTGCGAACCTAAATTGGTTCGGTTGTTCTTCCCCACAAGTACCCTCCCATAGAATCTTACCCAATACGAAGCTTTTTTTTTTTCCAATTATATAGGAGTTTTATGAGTATCAAATGAGATAACAAAAGCGGGAAGAGAATAAATGGGTATACAAAATTCCATGATGAGAGTTAAATATATAATTTTTTGGTTGTTTGGTCAAAACTGGTGCCATTACGCCAAACCCCTTTCTCACCCAAAAAGAAGTTGTCTAGCTCCTTCGGTGCATGCCGTGATTATGTCAATCCTTAATTTGACACCCATAAATTAGATTAGCTTCCTAGCTTTCCTATTATATGCCGTGGTTATGTTGATTAATAAGGTCAGCAAATTCAACCAATTAAGCTGATAAAATGTGCCTCGTCAGCTTCAACTGACAACATTAGAATCTCTCTATATACATCACTTCGGCTCCAATGCTGAACCACATTCTTAAACAAATCATTTTGTGGCCAGATTCCTTCCATCAACCAATAAGGAAAAAGGGGCGGGAGGGAAAAATATATTATGGCTATCCATCGTTCTGCAGGTAACAACAGTTTGGTGTTCACGGTGCGGAGATGTGAGACCGAGCTGATTTGCCCGGCCAGACCAACTCCACACGAGTTCAAGAGGTTGTCGGACATTGATGACCAGGAAGGCCTTCGGTTCCACATTCCAGTGATGCAGTTCTATCCTTGCAAGCCAGAAACGGTGGGGAGGGACCCCGTGCAGGCTATAAGAGACGGTTTGGCACGAGCGCTGGTGTACTACTACCCGTTTGCAAGGAGGTTGAGGGAATGGGAAGGGAGGAAGCTGGTGGTGGAGTGCACCGGGGAAGGAGTCCTGTTCACCGAGGCCGACGCTGATGTTGCACTGGAGGAGTTCGGAGATGCCGTCCAGCCTCCAATCCCCAACATGGAGGAGCTCCTCTTCGACATCCCTCGCTCGAGGGGAACCCTGGATACCCCTCTCATGCTCATCCAGGTACAAATAATATCAACATGTAATCCATCAATCTCCTCCATTTCTGGCCTCTAACACTAAGACATCTTTCCTTCAAAATTCTTGAGCAGGTAACGCGCCTCAAGTGCGGAGGCTTCGTCTTTGCAGTTCGACACAACCACACCATGTGCGATGCCATTGGACTGGTCCAGTTCTTGAAGGCTGTCGCAGAGATGGCCAGAGGAGCCAGCTCCCCATCCATTCTCCCCGTGTGGAAGAGGGAGCTCCTCGATGCCAGTGACCCACCAAAAGTCACGTTCCCCCAGCCTGGCTACAATGAGGTGAATGCCAGCAAAGGCATGACCAGCCTTCCCCCACTCGACAGCTTGGACCGCTGCTCTTTCTTCTTTGGCCAAGCTGAGATTGCTGCCATCTGCAATAGCCTGCCCCACCACCTGCAAACACACTCGACAAAGTTTGAGGTGGTCACTGCTTGTATATGGCGGTGCCACACCATCGCCCTGCAGCCTAACCTAGAGGAGGAGATGCGCTTGCTCCCCATCACCAAGGCTCATCGAAGGTTCAAATATCCCTTACCAGCCGGATACTATGGGAATGCCTTCGCCTTCTCGGCAGTCTTGGCGAGTGCTGCAACAATCTGTGAGAATCCATTAGGATACACTGTGGAGCTGGTTAGGAAGGCCAAGGCACAGATGACGGAAAAGTACCTGCAATCCGTGGCTAGCTTCATGGTGACCCAGGGAAGGCCCAGCTTCACGGTGGCAGGGTCCTTCGTCGCGTCAAATGTTACCCATGTCGGATTCTGTTAGACCCCTGAGCTCTAGCCCCGGAGGATGCGCACCACAGGCCGTGCCTTGGGGCAGTGGTGGCGCATAAGCCTGCACACAAGGATGCATGGGCAACCGGGTGCTTGGTGTGGAGAGGATTGCAAGTCCATGAAGCGGGCAAGGGTGGAGATGGTCACAGGAGCGTGCGCGGAGGCACTAGTGAAGGGAACAACTGATCAAAGCTCAGCAGTGTGCTGAGGGGCCAGATTGTGGCCAGGGAGCGCCACAAGGCACAAGTAGGTGGACGTGCGGGTGGGCAGTGAGGATGCCCACGAGCAAGACATGGTGCAACGCTCTAGGAGGTTCATGGAACCTGATACAACCGCGCAAAAGGCACTCTAGGAGTGCGCACAACTCAACAGGCCCGACAGACGCTAAGGGAGGCTTAGCGGCAGTGGAGTTGACTACTTGTGGAGATCGGTAAGTCCTTGACCATGCTCGAGCACCGGTGGACATAGCAATCTCGTTCAAACGACCGTGATCTTAGGAAGGAGATCATGGACGTGCATCCTAGAGGGGGATGAACCTGGACGATGAGGCTAAGCTAGCGCCAAGTCAATCCAAGGAAATCCGGGAAGATCCTCCCGGGATATGGCAAGGCAATCCGTTATGGAAACAATCTTCGAGATTGCAGATCGATAGCTAGGATTGGACGGATTGAGATTAGATGGAGAGAATCAAGGGATTCTCACCTATCGGTTGCCATATCAGACTTGCTCAGCTCCCCTATATATATAAAGGAGGTTAGCCTCATTCAGTAGGGCAGCCAAGAAGCAGCAAAGAGGCGAGAGACACCAGACTCCAAGCAGAGGCAAGGAGAGCACCAGGAGGGACCAGATCAGTCGAGGAACACAACAAGCCCGAGATTCAAAGGGAGTGGAAGTCGAGTGAGGCAGCAACCCGGTGTTCTTAAGGGAAGACACAAGACGAGTAGGGAGTGCAAGCAATAGGAGACTGTGAGGCATAGGCTCGTAAGATTGCGTGTAAGTGTTCTGATCTGGGATTGGGTTTTTCGTGTACTTGTAATAAATGTGAATACGAGTTGCGTTTTCCCAATTGTGTTCTTGTGTCACCTGGTGTTGCTTCTTCAGTTCGGTGATCATTTGGCCTTGACGGTACGCGTGGTGAGTGTGTGGCTGGTCGACAAGTGGAGTGTCGACGCCTAGCGGGGTGCGGAAAAATTTGTGGCCCGCATCGACCCCGTGACAGATTCAATGATGTGGACTACGGATGGGGGAAACTGGTGTACGCCAGTCCCACTGGGGGTGGACTGGGTCCTATGCAAGGGATGGTCAGCTTCCACATTCAGGGACGGAATCGCAAGGGAGAGGAAGGCATCCTGGTTTCCATCTCCTTACCGATCCCAGCCATGGAGCGATTTGTGCAGGCCCTTGAGAGCATCTTGGAGGGACATGGAGCTGTTGATCGTCCTGAATCTGCTCTTAGGTCTACCCTTTGAGTCCTTCTCTACAAAAAGAAAAGAAAAGAAAAGAAAAGAAAAGGCCCAATAAAGGTAATAATAAATAATACTTCAATGGTTTAGAGCGGTTTGGCTAGTTTTCTCATATCCTGGTACCGTCTGTAGACTAGATCATTAGTTCCTATCTTATATATGATATAAGGGATGCTATGGATAAGCCAACGGGTCGAGGATGCAAGCTTGTAGTCTCAATAAATGAACAAGATCTTCTGCAGTCGTTGTGTGTCTGCCGTCTTCATACAGGAAGCAAACTTTGGGCGAATGTGAGAGAGATGGATACCGGTGAGAAACTAACCCAAAACCAGTCTGAATTACGGGTTTGCCTTGGGGCGGCCCTTGAAATCATTTTTATTATTTGCAACATCTGATGACCAGAGTTCCAATGGATCAGCCTCTAACTTTTATAAAGGACTACTTCTTTTAGAGAAAATGCAGAAAAATATGATATCATGCACATCTTCAAAGGTCAGCTGTTAACAGATGTGATTTAGTGTCTCTTCCATTACTCTATGTTTCTCAGCTCTAAAGTACTAACTAAAGCCTCTTTAGCTGAAATAAAATATGATCTAACATAATCGTATGCGATTCCTTGGCGAGCATAAGATAGAAGAGGCCAATATAAGCCTTCACATACTTGGATGGAACCAAGAAACGAATCTGCATTAATTGTTCGACAATCATGAAGAGATGATCACCACTTGAGCCAGTTTCATTGTAGATATCGGGAAATCGGAGATTGCTGGAGAGGCATTTCGTGTTCCAATATATGTATGTGCTCAAAAAGCAAAGGCAGGTAAAGGCCAACATAGCAATATGGTGTAGATGGACTTTGGTCTTCCGAGTGTGGCCATCCAAGTCAGCTCAGAATTCCAGTGTTGAACAACTCTACTGCATGGTAGTGGCGGCGAGAGGATTGTGCAGGCCATACAGATTTTGTGGCTGAGCAATGAAAGGACCAACAGATATTGATCCCAAGTTTCAGTTGAAATGGCACACAGAAACAAGCACAGGGATAATTTGTTCACGCAGCTAGCCAAAATATGAAGTAAACTCTGGCCGGGGAACCACAGAACTCGAAGCTGTTGAACCTTAGGTCTATCTGGATGGCTTCCGTCTTGACTCTGATAGATTCCCAAATATGACGAGACACTATCATGTCATTATTTTTACGCAGAATTAATCTAAACACAATTATCCCATTGCCATCGATCAGCATATTCACATGATATTAAGAATGTGCTATGTCAGCAAGAGGTTGTTCACTGTGAGGAGACATCAGAGGGAGCTGATTATCCTCCCCCCAGCCAGACCAACTCCCCTCAAGTTCAAGAGGTTGTCAGATGTCGATGACCAGGAGGGCCTTCGGTCCCTATGCCAGTGATACGGTTCTACCATTGCAAACCGAATATGGTTGGATGGGATGGACCCCGTGTAGGCTATTAGAGACGGATTGGCATGGACGCTGGTGTATTACTGCCCGTTTGCTGGGAGACTGAGGGAATGGGAAGGGAGGGAGTAGGTGGTGAAGTGCACAGGGGAAGGCGTGCAGTTTATTGAGGCTGATGCCGATATTGCATTGGAGAGGAGTTCGGAGATACCATCTGGCCTCCAATCCCCAACATGGAGGAGCTCTTCTTCATTGTACCTAGCTATGGTGGAATCATGGATACCACTCTCATTCACATTCAGGTACAATATAATATGTATACCATGAATTAAATAGGATTTGTGCATGTAATATCCTAATTATTCATTTCCTTCCGACACTAACTTATATCCTTCCTTCGAAATTCTTGAGTAGGTAATGTGCGCGCCTCAAGTGTGGAGGCTTCATCATTGCATTTCGATTCGATCATACCATGTGTGATGGAAGTCGGTTATATACCAGTTCTTGAATGCTGTTGCGGTGATGGCCAGAGGAGCCAGCTCCCCACCTGTTCTGCCCGTGTGGCAGAGAGAGCTCCTAGACGCTAGTGACCCTCCCAAAGTCACGTTCACCCACCATGAGTTCGATGAGGTGAACGTCACCAAAGGCACCAGCCTCCCCCCACTCGATGACATGGATCACCGCACATTCTTCTTTTGGTCGAGCTAGGAAAGCGTATCTACCATGCACAATAGCCAACCCCACCACCTGCAATCATGCTCCACAAAGTTCAAAGTGCTCACTGCTTGTTTATGTGGTGGTGCTGCAACATTGCCCCTTCAACCTAACCCAGATTAGAAGATGCGCTTGCTCCCTGTCATCATCGCTTGCTGAACGTTCAAATCAGTACTCCTGCCAAAGGCATACTATGGAAATGCCTTAGTCTATCCGGCAGCCATAGCAAGTGCTGCATCACTCTGTGGGAATCCATAAGGATACACCACGGAGCTGGTTAGCAAGGCCAAGGCACAAATGATTAAAGAATACCTGCAGTCAGTGGCTGATCTCATGGTGACCGAGGGAAGGCCCAAATACACAGTCGCATGGTCCTCCTACATGGTGTCGGATTTGACCCGCATTGTGTTAGGTGAGGTTGACTACGGATGGGGGAAATCGGTGTTTGGTTAGGGCGGTTTCATTAGTTTGCTCCTATCTCCTCTACCACTTTTAAGGCTACATAATTAGTTGCCTATAATTTAATGATTATAATGGAAACTATGAATAAGCACGACATCTGGCAGACGATATTCCATGTGAGTGAACGACTCAGCAGAACTAGTGGTCAAATGTACAAGAGAACCAATTTGGTACGTACTTTAGCTTGTGTGGCAATCAAACAGGAGGAAGAACGATACTCCGTTAGATCAGTGGATATATATAGTGTAGGCTGGATGTGCTACCTTTTTATTTCCCCGAGGTTAATCTCATCCATTTTTTTTTGCTATTTGTCCATCATATTCATCACAAAAGTCAAAACAGGAATTAGATTGTAATGTAAGGTGATTCAAAATTGCAAAATGCATGTTCGATGTCAAGGATATGGGAGATTGTTGAGGAGCCCAAAGACATAACTACTGGAGGGCACCATGGATGGAACAAAACCCACAACATCAAGATGGCAATCGTGCAGCAATCTAGGCTGCCACTAACATCTGCAACTAATTATACAAAACAATCAAGAAAATTGTGATCTCACGTCTTCTCCTCTTAACCAAGATCTGTCGGTCTTGATATCTTTTCCATATCTTGTGTCATTGTTGTTGGTATCAAGTGATAAAAACCCCACAGCTGATATTATTTGTATCATCCAAGCATCATTCATAGAATAGTACCCAGAGGTGAGGTACCTAAGAAGGCCATTTTCGGGCATCAAGTACTCAGACTCCTACCTTGGTTTAGCTGCGAAACGTATACTAAGAAAAGAAGAATGGAGTCTTCAAGATTCCACTGTATGTAATGATCATTTGATAATATTGTATTTTGGTGCATGTGCCTCCTATCTCAACCTTGGTAATTATTATGTATTTGTAGGGTCTTTTACATAAATTTTGTGGGATAATTATAGTAAAGTTCATATATGTTTTCTATTTTTTGCACTTCAATTCTACATATATTTTAAGGTGGTTATTTCAGTCCTATACATTTGGTTTCGTAACATAATTGATTACTAATTCTAATGATGTGACGGCATGTTAGTTATTTGTTAACATGACATGATGACATGTAAATAAATTGCTAATGTGCGTAATAACATGGCATAAATTGCTAACATGGCAATACTCTACTAACGTGGCATGATGACATGATGAAACATCTATCGACGTGTCATGCCACATGGCACTATCAAATGCCACATTAGTCAGCCATTAGAATTAGAATTCAAGTATGTTACGGAACAAAATGTATGAGATTGAAAGAGTTACATATAAAATTGAAGTGTAAAAAATAGTAAACATATAAAATTTTTACTAGAATTTTCCCAAAATTTTGCATGGGTTTGTATAAGTGTCTAACTTGGCAGGAAGAGATTTGAACTCTGATTGTTGAGGGCGGATATTTAATGGTATGTGGCAAAGTAGACCATGTTGCCATGTTAAGGCAGGTGTTGAGATATATGATCTTACATTGATTAAATAAATAAAATATTGTGGATTTATAGGAAAGTTTGGTACTACCATCTATCAGTTTGAACTTTTAAGTGGAAATAAACTCAATCCCTTATGAGTCCAACGAATTTAACACCTTTGCTACAAGCTATTGTCTCCCTTGTCTCTCCCTTGCATCAACAGCTCTCTTCTTCACTCCCATATCCTTTACAAACCGGTATCAGAGCCTCCATAGTCATCAGCGGAGCTGCAGGATCTGCCTCCTTCAACAACAGCTGTGATGGAGGAGGAGATCAAATCACTCCAAAAGAATGAAGCTGGGACAACACTTATTTGACCGCCTAAAGGGAATCAAGTTGTTGGTTGCGAGTGCAAGATTGGCTGCTGAAGGCTATAGCCATGAAGAAGGCGTGGACTTTAATATTGTGGTATTCTCACCGGTAGTAAAGCAAACATCTATTCGAATTTTGCTCTCACTAGTTAATTGTAACAAGAGATTTGGAGTTAGAGCAATTATATGTGAAGATTGCCTTTTGGCATGCAACAACCCGAGGGGTATGCAGTACCGAGTAAGCAGAACCATGTGTGCTTGCTAAAGAAGTCATTGTCTGGCCTAGAGCAATCACCAAGAAAATGGTATAAAAGGTTTGATTCCTCTGTGGTGGGTATTGGGTTTTCTAGATCTAACTATGACAGCTGTGTCTACTTCAAGTAATTGCCAAATGAGACTTCCATGTATCTACTTCTCTATGTGGATGATACGTTAATTGCGGGGTCAAATGTGGAAGAGATTAAGAAGATGAAGGACCAATTAAGCTCATACTTCGAGACGAAGGATTTAGTGGGTGCTAAGAGGATTATAGGGATGGAGATCACGGGGGATAGGCCTAGTGGAATATCGTCTCTTCCACAGAAGGAGTTTCCTGAGACGGTATTGAATCGGTTTTAATATGAAAAATGCAAAACCCGTATCTACTCCTCTTGCGACCAAATTCAGATTGTTGAGACAATTGAGTCCAAGACCGAGAAGGAGAGGGACTACATGTCGCGAGTTCCATATGCTAATACAGTGAGGAGTATCATGTACTCGATAGTTTGCACTAGATCGTACACTGTTCATGCAGTCAATGTAGTGAGTTGCTATCTATCATGTCCTGGTAAGGAGCATTGGAAGGTGGTTTATTAGTGGATTCTGTTAGACCCTTGAGCTCTAGCCTAGGAGAATGTGCACCACAGGCTGTGCCTCGGGGTAGTAGTGGCGCATAAGCCTGCACGCAAGGATGTGCGGGCAACCAGGTGCATGGTGTTGCGAGAATTGCAAGTCCATGAAGCGGGCAAGTCGGGAGATGGTCACACAAGCGTGCACGAAGGCACTTGTGAAGAGGATGGTCGATCAAAGGCTCGGCAGTGTGCCAAAGGACCAGATTGTGGCAAGGGAGTGCCACAAGGCACAAGTCGGTGAATGCGCGGGTGGGCAGTGAGGATGCCCACAAGCAAGGCACGGTGCCAAGCTCTAGGAGGTTCATGGAACTTGATACAACCGCGCTAGGGCACTCTAGGAGTGTGCATACCACAACAGGCCCGGCAGACACTAAGGGAGGCTCAGCACTTAGCGGCAGGGGAGTTGACAACTTGTGTGGATCGACTATAGCCTTGACCGGGCGAGCACCGCTGGACGCAGCAATCAGGCGACCGTGATCCTAGGAGGGGGTTAGGGACGTGGACCCTAGAGGGGATGAACCTCGATGACAAGCTTAGCTGGCGCCAAGTCAATCCAGGGAAATCCGGGAAGATCCTCCTGGGATATGGCAGGACCATCTATTATGGAAACAATCTTGGAGATTGCAGATTGACAGCCAGGATTGGATGGATCGAGATCAGATGGAGAGAATCAAGGGATTCTCACCTATCGGCTGCCACATCAGATTTGCTCGGCTCCCCTATATAAGGGGGTCGGCCTCATTCGGGAAGAGGGACTAGAAGAGGCGAGAGACACCAGACTCTAAGCAAAGGCGAGGAGAGAACCAGGAGTGACCAGATCAGTCGAGGAACACGACGAGCCCGAGATTCCAAGGGAGTGGAAGTCGAGTAGGGTAGCAACCTAGTGTCCTTGGAGGAAGACACGAGACGAGTAGGGAGTGCAAGCAGTAGGAGACAGTGAGGCATAGGCCCGTGAGGTTGCGTGTAAGTGTTCTGATCTAGGATTGGGTTTTTCGTGTACTTGTAATAAATGTGAATACGAGTTGCGTTTTCCCAATTGTGTTCTTGTGTCACTTGGTGTTGCTTCTTTGGTTTGGTGATCGTTTGGCCTTGACGGTATGCGCGGTGAGTGTGTGGCTGGTTGGCAAGTGGAGTGTCGATGTCTAGCGGGGTGCGGAAAATTTTGTGGCCTGTATCGGCCCCATGACAGATTCCTCAATATATGAAAGGTAGTATGTTGACTCCGACTTTATGGGCGACTTCGACAAGAGACGGTTGATGACCAGCCATGTTTTCTGTCAGCCCCTTAATGCTCGGACACGGAAATGGCTGCTAGGCGGACCCTCGATGGCATAGCAGCTATGGAAAGGATCGAGGGAAGAATGCCAAAGGATCAGTGGGATATATATAGGGCGAGGGCCAGGCTATGCGGGAAGGAGCACTCCCGCAAGACTCGGTCAAGGGAAGGTGAGCTGGACTTCCCAACCTCCCTAAAGACTTGGTCAGGGAAGTGAGCTGGACGCCCTAACCACCCGGAAGACTTGCTCCAGGGCGAGTAAGGCGGACGCCAGGTGGCGGGCAGTGCGGGCCTGAGCACTCCCGCAAGACCCGGTCAAGGGCAAGTGGGCTGGATGCCCTAACCTCCCGAAAGACCCGTTCAAAGGCAAGCTGGCAAGCAATGGGTGCGCGGGTTCTCTCGAAGACTCGCTAGGGAAGTCGCTCGCGGTCGAGCGATGCTAATGTTCCATTCAACTGATCCAAGGCAAGGGCGTGGTGCCCACGACCGAACTAAGTGCGGATGGCACTTAGGCAGACCCGGTATACTTCCGTCGTGGAACGATGGAGTCTCGGTCAAGGTGCTGACCGAGTGACTGTGCTGGCAAGCAGTCAAGCTTATCCAACTGCAGCCCCTAGAAGTGTGGAAGTGGGTGGTTATGGAGCTGAGGTGTCTCCTGGAAACCAGGGACGGTGGTTGCCCCCTGCAAGGATAAATAGCCCTCAGGTCCTAAGGTCGAAGCAACAAAGGGGAGAGCAACTGGAGAGAGTCGAGAGGAAACACTCCATCACTGAAAGTCGAACAAAGGAAGTCCCGGTAACAGTGTGACCAGTCCCCCGAAGCTAAGTGTGGACTCCTGGAGCGAAGTTCACCCGTCCAAGTGAGGAGTGCAAGTGCCGGAGTACGAGGCATATACTTGGACGAGACCGTGCAAGGTCGTGTAAGGGTTTTGTGTGTTCTTGTAATTCATGTTTGTGAATACAAGTGAGATTTCTCTTACCTTGCATTGTTCGATCTTGATCATTGATTGCTAAACCTCGCCAAGCTATTTCGCTGTGTGTGTGCTTCGGGTTAGTTGAGAGTGCACGGGACACTGCTCAGTACCATTGCAGGAATGGAAAAATTTGGGTGAGTTCCGACCCCTATGACATTTTCCACCTTACACTGACATGCAATTAATTGGAAGGCAACTTTGTAGCCCACTTTTGCTTTGTCCCCTACAAAAGCGGAACACGTGGTTGGTAATCACAGAAGGCCCAAACCTCTTCCTTTATCATCTCCACAGACATTACTTCTTATATTTATCCCTTATTTAATGTTTCTTTTCTGCGCTCTTTCCATTCGTCGCCCGTAGCTTTAGACAGCTGAAAATAAGATCAGAGCGAGCGAGCGAGCGAGCAGAAGGTATCATATATACTACAGAGAAGAAAGGGGTTAGCATGGAATAGGATGACCGAAAGGAGGGAAATCGATGGAGGGGGCAGCTTCAATAATAGTGCCGTACATGAAACTTGCAAATGGTAGGAGTATCCAAGGGAATTTGTAATTTTTGCACTCAAAATCAGGCTATGAGCAACGGAGCATGCTTCAGAGTATGTGTGTGGCAGAATTTTCATTTATCTTGCTGTATGAATTCCCCCTTATGCTTCAACACCTACCTAATCTGCTCGTGTACAAGAATCATTGAACTGATGAAATGGATAAGGTGAACAAGTCAAAACTTAGTAGAAATCAAAGAAAAGCAGAGATACGGTATATTGTAAAGTTTATAATCGGATATTTGAAACAGGAAGATTGGGGTTTCCATCTTAAATAGATGTTGACGATCACGTGGACAATAATTTGTTTCCTACAAGACTATGCATGTGATAATAGAGTCCGTGTAATTAACAAATCAAGGAATTTAATTTGCTCAGAGTTGTACTGAATTTGAATTCATTTTAAATTATTGTTGTCATAGGGTGCGTGCATATAGTTGATGAACTCCGGTGTGTTGATTGGGAAAATTGTGATTTTTTGTATAATTAATTAAGAAGATGACTTTATTACAAATCAAATAGGAAGTTGGGGGGAAATCACAAAATAGTGTGGGTATAATACATATATATACACACCAATAAAGTTTTTTGATCTTTTGTATTATTCCAGTCCATCGGAATGAAGGGGTCGAAAGTTGGTATTCTAAGTAGAAGGAATTCGGCACCGGGAGCTTGCGTGAGGTCGCAATCATGGCTAGAGAAGACAATGGAAAACGGGGAAGCTGAAGGAAGAGCTGCGAGGGGGCTGTAGCAGCAGCAGTACAGGACAGCCATGTCCTTCCAAACCATCATTTAACAGCATTGTCTTCTTCTTCTCCTTCCTTCCAATGATTGAAGCTCTCTTATTGCTGAAGGTGAGCTTTGATTTTCTTCTTCTTCTTCTTCTTCTTCTTCAATGAGAAGAGGTTATGATAGTATATCATAGAGGAGAAGATGGTAACGGATAGAATGATCGTGGGGATTTCAATTTTTTTGGAGGAACTGGCGGCTCTTTTGTTAATTGAAAAAAAAATCACAAACGGCAGTGATGGTTATCAGTAGCTCCTGCCTTTCAACTTCACAGGGAGAAAGATGAGGAGATTTAATTGGACAGGTGTCACATGTTTATTGGTCTGATACACCAAATCAGCTCGCCAGCTGATATCACGGATTCACTGGAGACTTTGTCCGGTTGATGGGCAAGTCGATCGCGACTATATGACAAGTCTAGAAACTAGAAGCAATATAATGGATATCACACGTTTTCTCTCTGCTTTTTATTATTATTATTTTTTAACCTTCAAACAATTTATTTATTTTATAACCCAATGTTGAGAATTAATTCCTCGCCGAAAGGACAACTGGGAAACACAATTCACTGCCCGATCAGCATGAAAAGGAGATCTTTTAAATTCCAGAAAACGAAATTTCCCAGAGGTGAAAGTGACCAGCACTACCTTTTTAACCGCAGAATTGGGGCCTAACAGTCCGTATTATCAGATTTGAATTTAAGTTGGAGATGAAACGCAGCACATCTCTTGTAATGAAACAATCGGTAGTACTATGGAATGAAATCTTACTCCAAATGAATTCATAATCAGACTACATAACTGGGATTTCGTACGAGACTCTTTGTAATCAAGTTCGAAACGTAAATAATATGGAGCAAAACCACTACTAGAAATTCGTCAATTTCCGAGGCCAATTTCCGAGGAAAGTGACCACCACAAATTTCCAACGAAAATTCTGTCAGAAAATTTTTGCGAGAAATTTGCCGAGAAATGAAAGACATCAGGCAATTTATGAGAGACGGCAATCGAAAAATCTGTCGGAAGTTTTCCAAGATGTTTTTGACAATATAAATTCAATCGGTAAAGTTTTTCCGAGAGAGAAAACCCTCGGAAAATCTCTTAGTAGACATTTTGAGGGATTTGCAACAAAGAGGCCTCTATCGGAAGAAACTTCTGAGAAATTTGCTTCTCGCAAATTTGTTGTGAATTTTCCAAAGACGACAACATAAATTTCCGATGGATTTTACTATCCATCACAAATCTATCGGAAAAGTCCACCGACACTTTTCTGATGGAACCATTTTCTTTCGAAAATCCATCGGAAAACTTTATAAATAACCCCAAAACTCACTTACTTTCCATTTGCCGAAACAACAACTCATCGTTGCATTTCACCATTCTATCTCTTCTTCCTTGAGCCACGATGCCATTTCAAAAACCCTTTCCATTGACGAAGCTCATAGGTGACAATAGCTACCCTATCCAATCACACTTGGGCATTTGACTGCCTCCGTGACTCGGTGATGTATATTGCTAACTCAAATGCTAGGTTGTGGTGCAGGATTGAATTTAGCAACACTCGGATGGCCCCACCACCTATGTCAGCCCCATGGATGTCAAGTTCAATGGCATCTACATTCACTACTCCACCGCCACAGCCATCCACTCGATCACCGTAGATGCCAACCATGTCTCTTCCATTGGGAGAACAGCTTGTTGCCCCTCCACCATTTAGCTCGCAAGTTGCTCCCTCTGTCTCTACATTCGAGGAACGGCCAAGAAGTATGACAACATCTCCTAACACATATAGGAGACGGTTAACGGGAAATAAAAAATCGTCACAAAAAGACAATCGACCTCACTCACATGAGGAAGATCGTCATTAGGCTTTGTTTATTTTGTGATTGGTTCTATCTATGCATATGAACTTGTTGATGAGCAGACGTCTCACTTTTGAATTATATGATCAATATATGTAAATGCAATTGGTCTTTTGAGTAATGAATCGTTGTGCCTTTTTTTGCTACTTCATTTTGATGTTTTGATATAGGTTCCAATACAT
Organism: Sonneratia caseolaris; assembly: GCA_900006705.1. Classification (NCBI taxonomy): domain Eukaryota; kingdom Viridiplantae; phylum Streptophyta; class Magnoliopsida; order Myrtales; family Lythraceae; genus Sonneratia; species Sonneratia caseolaris. The sequence goes on from CXYZ01002310.1 coordinate 733,170, forward strand.
GCTTATATATTGATATTGTTTGCGTCTCAAATTTTAGAAGCTTTCCGACGGATTGCTGAGAGTGAGCAACTACAAAATGACGAAAATTTACTATCAGAAATAAATTTCGACGGCACTCAATTTCATTGGAAATGTGTCGGTATAATCTGAATTCAAATTATCTTCCGACATATTAATTTGTCGGAAGTTAGTTTGACATTTACGTGAGCATTCCAACGCTTTTCATCCGATGGAAAACTTTTCTGATGTAAATCACTGTCGGAATTCCTTAGGAAATTTCCAATGAACCCTTGATAAATTTTTCAGTCGGAATGATTTTTCTAACAAACTGTCGATCGCAAAACTATCAGAAATTTGTGAAAAATAGTCTCTCGGAAAGATGTCACAAGTTCCGACGGTTTTCCAAGGGAAACCGATTTTGCGAGAAGGGTTTTTTCGAGAGATATGTTTTCTCGGAATTCTCTCGTAAAATGGAAGTTTTCCGAGAGAGTTCCGACGTTTCTGTCCCTCGGAAATCGGCAAATTTCTGGTGGTGAACATCCCATATGGACGGAGTTTGTTTTAGGCTAGCTAGGCGACGGACTAAACGTACGTACATCGTCACATTGGAGCCATCACCCGTCTAATTGGTCATGACGTTCAGAACTCACGTGGAACGCAACTTATGAGATTGAATAAGTCAAAGTTGGAGTTTTCGATCCACTCAATACAAGTTTTGAAATCCGCTAGGCGATACATATGTATCTATATATACCTCCAGCTTCCAACCATATTCTTAGCAAATTATTTTGTGGCCACATCCCTTCCATCCATCAGGTAATTAGCGGCGGGGAGGGGAAAATCATGGCTTCTCATCAGGGATTTCCTGGAATTGGTCGCAAGGGTTTGGTGTTCACCGTGGAGAGACGTGAGTCGGAGCTGATCCGTCCGGTTGGACCGACTCCCCACGAGTTCAAGAGGTTGTCGGACATCGATGACCAGGAGGGCCTTCGGTTTCATCTACCAATGGTACACTTCTACCCTTGCAAGCCGGACATGGTCGGGAGGGACCCCGTGCAGGCTATCAGAGACGGGCTGGCTCGGGCGCTGGTGTATTACTACCCGTTCGCAGGGAGACTGAGGGAATGGGAAGGGAGGAAGTTGGTGGTGGAGTGCACTGGCGAGGGTGTGCAGTTCATCGAGGCGGATGCCGATATTGCACTGGAGGAGTTCGGAGAGGCCATCCAGCCACCTTTCCCCAACATGGAAGAGCTCCTCTTCGACGCTGACCCTGTCTCTGAAGGAACCCTGGATGCCCCTCTCATGCTCATTCAGGTACAGCATAATATGCATACCACGAACTCAGCAGTAGGGTTTTGTACGTATAATCTTCTTCGTTCCCTTATTCCAACACTAACATATGTCCCTCCTTCGAAATTCTTGGGAGCAGGTAACGCGTCTCAAGTGTGGAGGCTTCATCTTCGCATTCCGATTCAATCATACCATGTGTGACGGGAATGGGTTATTCCAGTTCCTGAACGCTGTCGCAGAGATGGCCAGAGGAGCCAGCTCCCCGTCCGTCCTCCCTGTGTGGCAGAGAGAGCTCCTGGACGCCCGAGACCCTCCCAAAGTCACGCTCACCCACCACGAGTTTGACGAGGTGAACGTCACCAAGAGTACCGGCCTCCCCCCAGTCGACAACATGGAGTTGGACCACCGCTCGTTCTTCTTCGGTCGAGCTGAAATCGGAGCCATGCGCAATAGCCTGCCCCACCAAATGCAATCGTACTCCACAAAGTTCGAAGTGCTCACTGCTTGTTTATGGAGGTGCCGCACCATTGCCCTTGAGCCTAACCCTGAGGAGGAGGTGCGCTTGCTCCCCAACATCAATGCTCGCCGAAGATTTGAATCGCTCCTGCCGAAAGGATACTATGGGAATGCCTTTGCCTACCCGGCCGTCTCAGCAAGTGCCGCTTCAATCTCTGGGAACCAATTAGGATACAGCGTGGAGCTGGTTAGGAAGGCCAAGGCGAAGATGACAGAAGAGTACCTGCAATCTATGGCCGACCTGATGGTGACAAGGGGAAGGCCCTTATACAAAGTAGCAGGTTCCTCCTACTTTGTGTCTGATCTCACACGCACTGGGTTAGGCGAGGTTGACTTCGGCTGGGGGAAACCGGTGTATGCGGGGCCCACGGGGGTCGGACTGGGTCTCTTACAAGGGATAGTCAGCTTCCACGTTACGGGAAGGAATTGTGAGGGAGAGGAAGGCATCCTGGTTTCCATCTCCTTACCCTCTCCTGCCATGCAGCGTTTTGTCCAGGCCCTCGAGAGCATCTACATCAGTGCCCGAAAAGTTCAGTAGAACTTTCCCCCCCAAAAATAAAAAGATATTCCATACAATAAAATAAACACGCTGTGTAATTCGGAAGTAATCTCCTCCTGCCAATTTATAATCAGTAGCCGTAGACTGGACAAATATTTCTTTCTTTTCTTTTTTCCAGTTCTTGGTTCGGCTCTGGTTAGAATTTGCACTCGGCAAATTATTTAGTGTTTCCTGTTTGCTGGGGATCATGGCCGACGAAGTTACCCAAAAATAGCAAACTGGATGGGGGCGGTTAAGGTTGTAATCTTGCTGTTTAATGCTCATATATAAAGTACTGCAGCGTTTGACTCTCGGATTTTCACCTAACTTGCTCAGGCTCGATTGAGTATTTAGGACGTATAGACAGGTTGATTTCGAGTTACTTAATTATCATTCCTTCTTGCTTTCACTAACTCAGTTCGAATGCTGAACTTTCTGTTTAAAATTTAAAATCACATATAAGTAACTGTGTGCAACTTCTGCACAGATATATGAGATGAAAATGATTTCCTCCCTGCTACGTTGATTTATGGGTTGCCGGAGATGATTCAGTTTCAGGTGCAGAAGATGAGGACGAGCAGCTTATGCTCTGGAATCCTTGTGATTGGACTTCAATGACATCATTGACTGTCCAGTAATGGCCTTGTGAGATATATCCATTAACAAGATCCTGATTGAGCAAAAGTCAAGTGGGAAGAAGTTCGACTCCCTAAAAGTCAGAGTGCATTGGATGATACAAGGAGCTTAGGTATGTGGAATAAAGTTTGTGTATTCGAGAGCATGCACTCTTCTCTGTTATATTGAACGCGGGATATTCTTCAGGTAGCCTCTTGAATGGATACTTGAAAAAATGGTCAATGCTTCTGATTTTTCAAGGTCTGGGGATTATCCATGGAAATGGAAGAAAATACCATAGTTCATGGAGGAGTCCATATTTGTGACATGATTCCTGTCACTACAGATCTTTCTTCTGAACAATCCTTCGATTCTCAGCCCTGGTTCTGGTTTTGCATCTAGACGGGAACCAATTTGGCACATACTTTAGCTTGTTTTCAATTGGAAAAGAGAGCTTACGCATCCAATTCCCAATTCCGATCTCATTTCTATCATAGTTCCGGGACACATTTGACAAAGACATAAGATGGGAGGGACTCAGTTGTTGCAAATGAGGGTAATAAGGGAGCTTATAGCCTGATGATTGAGTCGTCATCTTCTCCGATTTCTCTTGAGATCTTCTTCCTCTCTTATTTTTCTCCTTCTTCCCGAACCCTCTCCTTCATCCTCTCCTCCTTCCCAATCCATTTTCAATTCGAACCATCACAGCTTCCAATTCCAATGTGGCAATCAAACGGGAGGAAGAAGGTGACCCCATTAGATATATAGCTAGATCAGTAGATACACATCCCTTTTTCTTAGATTTTCATTTATTTTGAGGTTTGTTCGATTCTGTTCCCATTTTGCTAATCTTTTCCATCTTAACCGTGGGTGTCAACTCATTTCTCATCATATCTATCAAAAAAACTCATGATGTGCATTAATTTAGTAATGCAAGGTAAACCCAACTTGTGGATCGCAAGTTCAATGCTCTGGAGACAGGAGATTTTCGAGGAACCCCAAGACCTTACTGGAGGGCACCACAAAAGGAACAAAAGCCGTAACATCGACATCATAGTCACGAGCAATCTAGTCAGCCGCTAATGTCTGTAACTTAATGTAAGAAAATTAAGAAAATTGTGATATATGACATCTTCACCTCTTACCCAGGATCTGTCGGGTTTGATGTCTCGTCTGTGAGCCCATGGATTTGGGGCCCAAGTAGAGTCCAATCACCATGCTAGGCCATCTATTTCTTCCCTCCCTCCACCTTCTTACACCTCCTTATACACCTGTCGATCAATTCTTTCTTTCTTCTTCTCTTCTCTTCATTCTTCTCGAAACGCCACCAAGCGCAACCGAGGGGAGAGATTGTGAGGTCGGAGAGTGTAATTGAAGAGGAAGAGTTAAACAAAGGGAAACTACAGTAAACTTGAAATAATTGAATGTTTATTTTGATCCATTAGAGTTATGATAATTATACACATATTAGTACTCATAGATTAGTTGAATAGTATATATACCCGTATGTTTCCTGCTTAAACAAATAGTAATGAATTTGTGGTAAAAGGAGCAGAGGAAGATATATATATATATATATATATACACACATAAAGACATTGATTTAAAGGTGATTGATTCCGGCAATATATATATATATATATATATGAAATGAAATTTAAGGGTGATTGATTTTGGCTATATATATCTGTGTGTAGGAAAGGAAATGAATGAAAAAAGAACAATAGGAAAGAAAAAGATAATGGGAAGTGAAAGACTTGGGAAGGGCAGAAGCGGAACGGCGGAATGGAAAAGATAAGAATATAAGAATTTAAAATTGTAGGAATTAATTAAGTTGATTTGATCGGCACAATCACAATGTTAATTCGTAAGAAGATATTTTATTTGAATATCACAAGTATTGATAATTTTATTATGTATATTGATTTTATTGTGAACGAAATGATAGGTACTGAGGAGATCCGGAGTAAATACTTAAAGGATCATGCTTCGTGATTGGTCAATTCAAGGGTTGTGACTATATGTTTCCATTGTAAAATGCTATATCTATGATTAACAATTAGTAAATGTCAATTATGAAATAATTATTTGTTATGTCTAATTAACTGTCGTCTCTAGCGAGTAAGTATATGCCGAATGAGTAACGAAGAGAATAGGAAAATGATAAATAGTACTAGTAGTATGACATGCATACATATATTATGCATTATTAAATGTGTTTGTGCATAAATTTATGACCGCTAAGTCGGCGGAATAGAAATGGGTCTTATTGATCTACTGCGGGTTCTCGATGGGATATAAACATAGGATATGAGTGACACTGGCTCTGTTACCCCGACGGGATATGTGAGATGGCCTCTTTTTAGGACCCAGTCGGAAAAATAAAGACCAGAGATGAGAGATAAGAAAAGAGAGAGACTTGTGAGCGACGAGTCTACTCTTACCGCTAGAGGATAATAGGCGGCTTCCGAGATTTTGTGTGAAGATGAAGGGCACGGGAAGGAAAATATTATGAGATTGATTGAGATGCGGGGTCACGGTACCATTGGGGAAAGAAGAGTATTGGTATCATCACAACTTTGTCATAAAAGTAGTGCGATCTCATGGTTATTGTTTGATATGATTGAGTTTATGCATTTTATTAATCGATTGGAGTTAGCTAGATTATTGATAATAGTCTAACATTGTTATATGGCTACTTGTTTAATTGATACAATTCTTTAAGAACTATACTTAAACTGATGTTATTTTACTTTGGAAATTTGTATTCACTGATTTGCAGTTCACACTTCTTATAAACTTTTTCCTACAAATAAGGAAGATGCTTAGCCAAATGGATCAGCCAATTTTGATTCAGAGATCAACTAGGGTGAATAATAGATAGGATATGTGTAAAACAGTGGGTAGTTTTGTATTCAATATTACGGTCTAAAATGTTTTGAAAATAACTATGACTTAAGACATGCGTTGTTGTATGTTGATGAAAATCTGCTAGGTTGTGAAAGATTATTATTGGATATATTGGTTATAATGTTTTATAACAGATTTGAATTTCGATTTTTATAAAAATAAGGAGAAACTCTACCAAAATTTTAAGTCGTAAGATTTTTCCATTACTTTTGTCATCATTGTTAGTGTAAAGTACTAAAAACCCCTTAGCTAATATGATATATGATCCAAACATGATCATCATTGATTCCCTGCCGAACATTTGATACCAAGAGCCAAGTACAAGCCTCCAAAGACTCGGATGAAAAAACAAAGAAAATGAACCTCATTTTTCGATAGCCACAAAGAGATGATCACTACTTGATCTCAATTTCAGTATGTATGTATGTCGGACAATCATGGGAAATTCCTAGAGACGCATCTCCTTTTCCAGTATATATGCTTGAAAGCGAAGGCAGAAGCACGCTGAGACTTCACCATTCTTGATGTTCGCTGGAGCCTGGATGAGGGAAGGAATGAGAAGTCTAGGCATGGCCGCTCTCAAGAAATTTTCTGCTGTTATTGCAATCCATCTGCTGCTTATTCATTTCGATATCGTGAATTGTTATGACTACCTGGGTGCACCAGACACAACATTAGTATCCGAAATATGCAATGGCCAACAAGACGAGGACTATGGTCTTGCTTTAAGCTATGTGGAAATGCATTTGAAATCCGAGACCCCAATCAGGGGTTACAATTATTATCTACCATCCCCTTGGCCCTTTGATACAATCTATGGCCATGCAGCGTGCAAAGCGAAGCTAGACCAGATGAACTGCGACGTCTGCATAACTACTGCATGCTTTCAATCAGTCACACCGTGACTGTCCTCCGTTGACCACCGGGGCGCAGGTTCAAATTCAAGATTGCAGAATAAGGTACGAGACCCATCCATTTATAGAATAGTATGCTCCATGTTACGGACCTAAGAAGGCCATTTTTGGGCATCGAGTACTCAGACTCCTGCCTCGGTTTAGCTGCGAAATGTATGATAAGAAAAAGAGGAATGGAGTCTTTCAGGTTCCATTGTATGTAACTATCATTTGTAACAGTATTGTATTTCATACGCAATTACTGCAGTTCCTAACTGACCCTTGTTTTCATTTTCCAAAATTGTGTGTTTCAATATTTAATTGTCAATTATTAAGTAACTGTTCGGTAGTTCTACCAGTTGCGAGCATTTAAGGAGCTATCATTTGAAACCTAGTTGAAAACGATTCTTCATTAGACCAGATGAATACCATACTAGAACCTAATATCGAGCATAAGGCAACTCTTGAACATCAATGTGTACGCCGTGAAATAAGTAGGGTATTTTACAAATCTCCTCCATTTCCCCTCCAACACTAAGACATCTTTCCTTTGAAATTCTTGAGCAGGTAATGCGCCTCGCGTGGAGGGGCTTCATATTTGCAGTTCGAAACAACCACACAATGTGCGACAGGTGTGGGAAGGTCCGGTTCATGGACACTGTGGCGGAGATGGCCGGAGGAGCCAACTCCCCATCCATTGTCCCGGTAGGGAAGAGGGAGCTCCTAGACGCTAGAGACACCGCCAAAGTCACGTTCCCCCACCATGAGTATGATGAGGTGAACGCCGGCAAAGGCACCACCAGCCTCACTCTGCTGGATGACAACATGGACCACCGCTCGTTCTTCTTCAGCCAAGCTGAGATCACAGCCATCCGCAATGGCCTGCCCCCCATCACCTGCAAACGTGCTCCACAAAAATCGAGGTGCTCATGTCGGATGAGTATGGAGGTGCCGCACCATCGCCCTGCCGCCTAACCCAGAGGAATAGATGCGCTTGCTCCCCATTGTCAGCGCTTGCCAAAGATTAAACTCGCTGATCCCACAGGAGGGACACTACGGGAATGCCTTTGCCTTCTTGGCAGTTCTAGCAAGTGCTGCAGCAATCTGTGGGAATCCATTAGGATACATCATGAAGCTGGTTAGGGAGGCCAAGGCGCAGATGACAGAAGAGTGCCTGCAAGGGATCCTGGTACCCATGTCGGATGGGGGAAACCGGTGTCCGCCAGGCCCACAGGGGGTGGACTGGGTCCTACACAAGGGATGGTCAGCTCCCTCATTCCAGGATGGAATCGCGATGGAGAAGGAGGCATCCTGGTACCCATCTCTTAACAGTCCCCGTCATGGTGCGATGTGTGCAGGCCCTTGAGAGCATCTTGCAGGGACACGAAGCTGTTGTTTAGCTCAGGGCGGTTTCATTAGTTTACTCCTATCAGCTACAACCTTAAGGCTACATAATTAGTTCCCATAAAGTTATGATGTAATGGAAGCTATGGATATGGACGACGTCCGGCAGACTCTGTTACATGTGGGTGAACTGCTTTGCAGAACAACGAGTGGTCGAATGTAAGCCGGACAGCAGGGGCATAATAAGTCTCAATGAACTTGTTCGTTATGCGCTCTTTCCGACAAAATATGCTTGTGATTTTTAATAAATACATAAGAATTTTTATTTTTCTAAGTTAAAGGACTGCACTGATACCCCTTTTTCCAACTTATTGCTTTCCACAAATTATATGCAACAAATAGGATCTTCTCGGTTGGTTTATCTTATATGTCTGTCTTTATAAAGGGACATTTTCACCTCCTAGCAATGATCTTCCATTTCCTTCTTGCGTTTACATAAAGCCCTGCTGCCTCACACTTGATAGAAAAGATAAGTGCAAGGCCCTGGAATATGTTGGAACAAATCAAGAACGCTGGCTCGGGACCCCATGAACAGTTGATCATAAGTTCAGCAAATTACAGTACACACACCATCAATAGCATGTGGTGTATTAGATTGAACTTGGGATCTCCAGGTAGCCTGTTTCAATAGATGCTTGATGGATGGTAGATGGTTCTTATTTTTTCAAGGTTCGTGGTGATGGTTCTTGGAGGAAAGTACTATAGCTTATGTAGGAGTCCATACTTCTGACTCGATGCCTGTCACTGCATATCTGTCTTATGAACCATCCTTGATTCTTCCCTTTTGAGTCTGCTTCTGCATCTAGAACAGAACCAATCAGGTATACATTTTAGCTTGTTTTCCTTTGACAATCGATTCAGTAGTCCGATCATCAATATCACAGCCCACATCAGCTGTGTGTTACAAGAAACATAGGGAAATGAAAGAGATCGTAAATTTACTTCAACAAAAGCCGATACATCAGTTCTGATTCTCTCTTCAAACATCTCTACATAATATATACTCGTATCAGCTCTCCCAAAATCCAAAAAGAAACATTCAATCACAAGTCCATTCAGTTATTCAAAAATCTCCCACCACACCTTTCCCATCTGATATCTCCAAGGAAAAGAGAAAAAAAAATGCAATGTTAAGATTGCCAGAGTTGCTTTCAGTTACCAATTTACTGGATAAACATAAGGCGCTTATTTCAGCTCACACCTTTCTCAGCATATGGATGCAATAAAATATGCAATGACAAACAAGATAATTAATTTTGCATCGAGCTCTATAGTTTTCTGCCACCGATGAGAGGGTTCATGGCCTGAGTTTCTGATTCATTACCAGTGAACTCGCTCGAGCTCTCCCTTGACTTCCAAGAGGTTGTGTTTGTCTGGCTGTACTCTCCACTAGTCTCATATTCCACACTGTCATTGCTTCCGAGTGCCATCCTCCTAAACCTCATGATGTCTTGATTGTATTGGCTTGAATTATAGATTGCACTTTGGCCGAATTTGATCCCATTTGATAAATCAGACATCTCCCCCTCACTGTCCAATGCTCTCACCACCTGATTGGAGCCATAGAAACGGGAAGAAAAATAAAGTAAAAATATATATAGCAACAAAAGTATATTACTTGTGCTGATCCATTGGTAAAAATATATATAGCAACAAAAGTATATTACTTGTGCTGATCCATTGGGCATAAAAGTACCTGAACCATTCGAGGCCTCTTTGGGGCCGAGTGGCGAATACAGGCAGCTGCAGCCTCAATCATTCTGAACATTTCACTCTCTGCATAATTCTTTCCCAGCTGTGGATCGACTAATTCACTAAAATCACCCGTTTCGAGAGCATGAATTAGAAGGGGACGAGCCTGCAAAATGCCATTTTCCTTGAGTAATGTGCCATAAGTCGAGCTTGAGTATACATCAACAGATACCGCCTTTTGTTGTGGTAGGACATAAACGGTTCTATTTTGTGCTTAGAATTGATATGCCATCAACAGGAAAATGAAAAAACAGAAGAGCAGCAAAACTTACCCATTCAACTAGACTCTCATCACCTAAAGGCTGGCTTGCATCAACAGGTTTACGACCTGTCACAAGCTCCAGGAGAACGACTCCAAATGAGAACACATCTGATCTATCAGTTAATTTTCCACTAGATGCATACTCAGGTGCCAGGTACCTGGAATCCCAAAATCATGATTTTTTGACGAGAAATATAAAATATTAGAAAGAAAGTAAATTCAACTATAATCTCTGAGATTTCACTAGCTTAGAACAATGTTTCAGAAATTCCTACTAGCCATGTTTATATTGAACAATCTCTACCTACCCAAATGTTCCCATGACTCGAGTAGATACATGAGTGTTCATGTCATTGTTAAGTTTGGCAAGTCCAAAATCTGCAACCTGTGAATGAACATAGTAAGTAGCCTCAGGAATGAATTAAAATAGGGAAAAACAAATGCATTCCATTTAAGGCATATGAATTGTAACATGCCTGTGCTTCAAAGTCATCATCCAATAAAATGTTTGCGGATTTGATGTCCCTGTGAATAATTTTCGGATGACCTACAAGGAATAGCATCATGAATAACCTTGCAGGGTTTAGGAAGAAGAAGTAAAAGGAAAACAGTCTGCGACATTAATTGGGAAGAGAAGTACAATCCTCATGAAGGTAAGCGAGACCCTTTGCAGATCCTAAAGCAATCTTGACTCGTCTGGTCCACTCCAGCACCGGCATTCCTTTACCTGGCATCAGAAATATGATATTGCATTGAGTTCATATTTTACGAGAAAAGACCTCCTCAATGACTAAACTTAGAGCATACTCGGTATTCCATTTTTCTTATCTTGCAAAACGAAACTATCAAAACATAATATTCTTAAGCTAAAAAATAGCGTTTTCAAGTACGCCCCAAAAATTGCAATTGAATGTATTTTCCGTTGTTCTGTTTTACGGAAAGTAATGGAAATGGGAGCCAAAAATTTAAATCAACCAGTAAAATTCTACTTACCATGCAAGTGGTGCTCTAGAGTCTTATTCGGAACAAATTCAAAAATAAGCAACCTCTGTTGCTCTGATATGCAGTAGCCAACCAGAGAGACCAGGTGCCGATGATGAACACGACTAATGATCTCCACCTCTGCCCTAAATTCCCTGTCTCCCTGGCCACTTCCCGTCTTGAGCTGCTTAACAGCCACAATTCTTCCATCGGGTAAATGGCCCTTGTAGACACACCCAAAACCACCCTCCCCAATTATGTTTTGCCGGGAAAACCCATTCGTTATCTCCATCAACTCTTCATAGCTAAAGACACTCTTTCCGTCCCCTATCATGGTCGATTCTTGTCCCCCTCCTACATTATTGGGACTTCCAAAGCTGTTCCATGTCCCCGAGTGAGGGCCCTGCATGGCATAGTAGGAATGATTCGATTGCCCAGAGAAGCTCATATTCTGCCCACTCTGTCCATAGTAAGCTCCACCTAAATGAGATACAAATCAACAGTGGGATCAAAATGATTAGACATAGTTACTTTTTGTCAGTCCTAAATAAATATTAACTGAAAAAGAGTAGGGATTGTGACACCACGAAGTGGAGTTTGTAATTACCATATTGATGAATTCAGTTTGGATGGTGCATGTGTGCACTAGAAGGTAATGGAAATGCATGTTCTTGATGTTTTAATCTATCATTCCATCATAAAGAAGGGGCGCATGTGGCAATCCCCGTTGTCAAGCATATCCCTTTTCCTTTTATTTGTATCAAGGATGCAATGATGCTTACCAGCTTGTAAGGTGAAATTGGCTGCTGGAGCACCCCGGGGCCTATAATTCCGGTCCTTTTTCTTTCTTCTCTGAACAAGCATGAAGACCAAAGCGATTAATGCAATAACAAATACTCCACCTACTGCCACACCAATGACAGTTCCTGTTGAAGTACTCGAGGACAGGGTTGACCCTCGTGAAGAACTAGAGCTGCCTGGGGAGAAGGATGAGGTTGGAGTTGAAGGTGAAGTTCTGTCTGAGGTAGGAGATGTTCCAAGTCCCGAGGTAGAATTCTGAGAGGGAGGAGGAGGGGTACTACTCAAGCTGCCGGAGGAGCCAGGAGGTGGAAGGGTTAATGGTGATGGTGGGGGAACAAATTCTCCTGAAGAGAATAACCCAGAGGAAGGTGGAGAACTAGCAGGTGAGGAAGAAAAGTGGGGAGGAGAGCCTTTTTCTGAGGTCAGAGGTGATGGTGACGAAATTGCAGGCGGGGGCAAAGGGGATTGAGAGGATGAGGTGGAAAGTGATGGTGGAGGTGGCGGTGACGGTGTTGAGGAGCTTGAAGGTGGTGGTGGAGGTGGTGGGGAATTTGAAGGTGGTGGTGGAGGTGGTGGGGAATTTGAAGGCGGTGGTGATAGCAGTGGTGGTGAGGCATTAGGTGGTGGCGAGTTGGAGGGAGGTGAAGGAGGGGGGCTAGAGCTGGGTGGTGGTGGTGGTGGACTTGCACTTTCTGGAGGAGGAGAAGCTGAGCTCGAAGGCAGTGAGCTAGGTGGTGGGGAATTCTTGCTCGGTGGCGGAGAATTCTCACTCGGTGGTGGAGTTAGGATAGAGTCAGCATTGGACTGAACAGAGGAGCTATTTGATGGCAAGGGAGAACCAATGGAGCTCTCAGTCAAAGAATTGGTCGAATTCAAGCTCGTGGAGTTCAAACCCGAGGAACTGGATAAATTTGAGCTCGACATTTTCTCCTTTTTCCTTGCACAATTCTCCTTTCCCTGTACTTTTCAATCACTATGACAATATATCAAGTGCTATTCAATCCTAACTCCAGGAACGATCCAATGTGCTCCTTCCTCTTACTGAAAACCTGATGCACAGTCAACGAGCAAATCCTATAACTCTCGGCATATCAGATACCAACCAAGACAAGAACACCAGCAGATTCACACAGTAACCCAACCAAAGTTGATGAAAGCTAAAAAAAGAAGATTAAAGTGGAAGAAACAATCAAAGCCTGGACGACAACCTCTGCAGACAAAAGAAATCCAAGAGCTAAGGGATTGTGCGGAGGAGTGATCTTGGCTGGAAACTTAGGGAGCCTAAGTTTTAAGGGGTCTAGAGACAGATCTCTTGGAAAAGAGAGGGGACTGATCCAGACATGATGATAGAGAAAAATGGAGAAGATGTAGGTGGCCCCAATTCTGCATCCCCACTGCCCTTGAGATTCTATGCATTTTTTTGGAATAAATGGCTTCATTGTTTTCAACTCCTTGTATTACTTGCAGGCACGATTCTATTAACAAAAACATCATCCCTCCTTTCTCTCCATTATAATTTTTTGCATCTTCACTTCTTTATTTGAGTTGCTGCTCTGTCCTTGACTCTCTCCTCACCAAGCATTGGATTATTGGATCCCCATTCACTACATTCTCCCTTTTTCGGCTATTCATTATACACCTGAGATATAAAACTGTGTGCATTCCTTTGCACTGTAAAATTCAACCTTTGATGGGGATTCCAGTCAGAAACCTTCAAAGTCTCCCTTCAAGTTAATGCCCGAAACTACAACTTATCAGAAAACTTGCACGCACGTACACAAGAATCAGGAATCACCATCTCCTAGAAGGAGAAGTGTGGTTTCTGAAATTTGGATGATGCAAGGTCCAGTTCCATCGCAGCTTCCAAGGAAAGCTGGAGTATTTTCTTGTGCAAACCTTGATCTTATCACCATCTGGTTCTTGTGTCCCAGCAATTTTTTAAATTGTGGAGAAGCGAGGTTAAAATCTAGAGGGCCTTCCTCGTCTATTTCTGTCCAATGTTCCTGACGGAAAACAACGATTTTCATGCGAAGAATGGTTTTTATCGAACTGCAGAAGGAGTTCACATAGTAACATCTAAAATTTCTTCATCTACCGACAATCAAAACCATTTTCTAAGATTCTTCTGCACAATTGAATCAAAAGGTCTTTAGAAGTTGCTGCTTCACACGGCATAATTATATCCTCTTTTCTGTTATTATTCATAAAAATTTGGCAGAAAAAAAGGAAGCAGAAAGATATCCTCCTCCTAGGTTGGAGGAAGTCATTTTGTGCCTAACCTAAAGGGATTAAAGATTGGACATTTTCAAGGTGTGGATCAAAGGAGGAAGAAGAAAAACCAGAAAACTTATTACCTAAGAAACTTTTGGGGCACTGTGACCCAAGAAACAAGTAGATCCATCTCACCCGCCAAACTCGAGTTCCTCGGCATCTTGCAGAAACTTCCGTATTTTGAAATTTACATTTCCATCCACAGCATTTTCCAGCCCATCCTACCCGTTTCAATTCAAGAATCACTAAATTTCCTTCGATCCAGAATAGGTCCAGTCCTTAAGGTGCCCACATAGTACCCCACATAGAGGTTGCAAACTCATCGAATGACTTCAATCGGAAACATCCATGAACATGATCTAATTAAAAATATCACCAAATTGGAGAAATCAAAGCAACACCCCAGAAGGTGTGTCCCGTCGAGCTATGGGCTCTCTCCCACGAAGAGAGTTGACCCCATAAAATAATAGGAGTTGACAAATAAAACTGTGCATAAATACATGTATAAATCATATCACATGACCATTGACTTTTCAAAAGGGTCAACATTTCATCTTTGATCTTCTGTTCAAAGGCATACGTGCGTACCGCCCAAGTGAACTGAACACGTGAGGGATGGGATTTCATCACAGGAACAGAGCACAAGCGAACAGAACACAGCTCTTCCAAGAAAGACGGCAGTGCGCACCAGACTAGTCTATTTTTGAGCCAAATTGGTTACCAACAACTTTTCGCCCATTTCCTTCCGTGTTCCAAAAATGTGAACAAGGTTTTTTTTTAATTTATTTTCTTATCGTTGTTAAGCTAATTAAGAAAGGGAGGGAAATGATTGGGTGATCATAGTAATCAAAATCTTGCATTCAAACCAGTTGAAAACGAAAGCTCGAGCTTCGTCATCGTCTTCAACTTCCCCACTATTTAATTATGCCACAACCAAACTCTACCCTTCACTTGAAAACATTCTCTCTCTCTCTCTCTCTCTCTCTCAAACTTGCAATCCATCAGCTTATTTCAGTATCCAGTGTTGCCCTTTGCGGCAAGAAAGACAGACAGCGGGATTGGGAAACTGAAAGTTGGGTTTTTAACCTTTGGAAGAAGAAATGGAAGCAGGAGAGCCTGTGTCAGTGTCAGTGTCGGGGATGGTCGAGTCTGTCTGCAAACGGTTGGAGGGCAACCTTGGCATCGCCGAATTCGACCCCAAAAAGGGACCTTTGGAGCAATCTGAGCTCGACAGACAGCTGGGGTCAGATCAGGAAGGAGGTGATGATGACGATGAAGAAGAAAGGGAAGAATTTGAGTTCTCTTTCCCCTGCGAAAATTCCAACAGCTCGCCGATTGCAGCAGAGGACGCCTTCCACAATGGCCAGATCCGGCCAATCTTCCCCTTTTTTGACCAAAGCCTCCTCTCCGACAGCGCCGAGTCGGACGAGCCGGCTGCTTCTTCGTCGACCCTCCATCAGCCTTTGAGGAAGCTCTTCACGGAGGGCAGCGGCACAGTGTCTACTTCACCGTCGGGAGGAGCGAAGGCAGAGCACGGTCCCTGGGAGGGAAGAACCGTGGAGGAGATCAAGTCGCCGGCGGTGGCGGCCCTTTGCCGGAAGAGCAACTCGACGGGGTCGTCGAGGGTGTGGAGGTTCAAGGACTTGATCCACCGGAGCAGCAGTGACGGGAAGGACGCTTTCGTGTTCCTAAACCCCACTACAGCCACAGGAAACGCCGAAAGGGCAGAGAAGAAAAATGCTGCGAAGGGCGGCGAGAGAAGCGGAAAGAAGGCGCCGGCGCCAAACGGAGTGGGAAAGAGTAAGAAGCCGCCGGCGGCGGCTGCGGCGGCAGCGGTAGCAGCACCGCCACCGCCCTACGGGAGGAGTATTAGGGCGGGGGAGAAGCGGCGGTCGTATTTGCCGTACCGGCCCGGCTTGGTCGGGTTCTTCACCAGCGTCAACGGCCTGAGCAAGAACGTTCACCCTTTCTAATTTCATTTCCCTCTTCCTCTTTGATTATTAGTAAAAAAAATCTTTCATTTTTCCCAATTACAAATGATAATCTCAGCATGCATAGGAGGAAGAACAAGGGCATGAGATTCCATGTGTAAGAATTCAGCTTGGAATCTCAGACTAGATCGGATTTTTCCCCTTTTCTATGTTCTTGATAGAGCTTGCTCGTTCAACGTAGTTGATAACCATTTATTGATTTGATTAATTGTAAACTTAGCATCGCCCAAGGAGTCTTAGGGTTCGAGTCTGAAGTAGTTCACGCCCAAAAGATAACTTGTCAAGAAAGCACATAAAAACGAATAAAATTCACTGCAAGATAACCAACCGAGCGCTCGATTGACCCCCTGATCAACGGTTGCTTCGTGTAATATAAAATCCGGTCATGTTACGCCGGCGCAGGAATGACTTTCCGGCCATGCCTACGAAGGTTGCTTGTTCGGACCAACAACCGCGTGCATCGGAACCTACCACTACTTTTCCAGCGCTTTCCGTCTGCCTATTTGGAGAGAAACTTCCAGCCGGCGGGGAGGAAGAAGAATCTTGGAAACTGCCTTCATCTTCTATGTGCTGTATCATCAACAGTCATTAGTTAGGCAAGTACTATTTCCATCTTTGTTTCCTTTTTGACTTTTGTTTCCGAGACTGTCGCATGTCTTCCTCATCGAAGTTGATATGCACAGTAGATGATGCGAGACAGCCATAGCAGATGTGTCGGGGTATGCCGAAAGACTGATATCATCCTTTCTAAGACCCGAACTGTCGAACTCGAGAGAGAGTATCTTGTACAATGGTTACACCACATGGCACGTCTCAAACTACTATGAATCCGACCGCCGGAGACAAATGGCCAAACCCACGTTCTTCACGTTCTTAATCCATAGTTTTACAATGACAAGTCAGAATCATTGCGGTCTATTATGTACTAATGATTAGTCTAAAGTTGCTGTCCTCTTTGCCTCTAACCTTTTAATTTAATATTTATCCGTGAATAGTAGAATGTTCCTCCTGTTAGAATAAGAATAGCCGATCAGGAAACTTCCTGGCAATGACAAAGAACAGAAGAAATCTCCTCTAAGACAACATCTTAGAATGGAAGAAACAACAGCTCGCGTAGTAATCTTCGTGCTTGACATAGTCCGGTCTCCCGTTGGGATCGGGAACCTTGAGCTCCTGCCCGAGGCAGAGGGGCCTTTGGGCTCTTTGCTCTCTGCAAGAGGATGCATGCTGGGACTGCCATATGCAAATGGCGTTCTTTCATGATCGTGCATTTGTTCATATCAGATCAAGAATCTCGAAACTCAGACTCAAGTTCCTGTAAAGTTTTTTTCAGAAAATTGAGATCCCCATCTGCAGCATATCCCGAACTTCTTGCTGCCATTTTCTATCCAAAAGATGCAAACTGTGTCCTATTGGCCTTCCCCCCGAAGAATACAAGATCAGCAGATCTTCCATCTGAAAATGATAGCATAGCACTGATACCAAATCTTTTAATATCTAAACATTTTGATATACAAACTGATCTCTATCCTGCAGAAATGTTATTCTGAAAATACACCAATTCTGGACCCGATGCACGTCAATTTTACACCAGCCAAAAAACCAGCTCCACTGAGACATGCAGTTTGGCTGCCAATGAAACACTTGTGTTGGGGTCTGTTCAGTGGTCCACAACCTCTTGAACGAAGCTCAAATGCATCACAGGCTTCAGTGGTCCCAGTACCATTGTCATCATCCAGATTCTGTCCATCTTCCTGCCTTTCAAGTATCCCAGCTTCAGTAATATTAGATTGAGGGTTGTGACTACTGGAAAAAAGTCTGTCTCATAATACACATGTGAGAACTAATTCCAGGTTGCTGTGAGCTGATTATGTCCCATGTGGTTAAAAGTTGGGGTCGATGTAAGGGCATCCTCTGCTTCCCTCTCCCTATTTCAGGCTTCTTCCAGTGTATTCCCTTTTTTTTTTCTCCTTTCAAGAAACTCAGACTCAGGGAAAGGTGGATATAATTCCTAAAAAATGAGTTGCAGCTCTCATTGCCATACGCTTCTCTCCAAGTGCTTTATTGGATGGAAGCTGATACATATAATGCTCCATGAAATGTTCCTAGTCCAAGGAGTCAAGCCAGCATTGACCCGAAGAAGAAATGAATTTGATAACAAAGTGACCAATCTTTCAATCATAATTTCATTGCAAATCCAAACCCAAGCACTGGGTATATGAAACATTCTACAGAAAGTAGACAAAGAAATTGTAATGGCAAAAAGGAAGGCAATCACAGCACAGCACAAACTTTGATCAATTTCTGTAGGAGACTATACACATCCTCTACCTTTTTCTGGAAGGGCTACTGGTATCTCAACTTTCAAGAGATTGAGAACCTTCTCCTCCTCGGCTTCTTAACCTCCTCAGAATCATCGATGATATTAGAAGTGTCCTTTGACCCATGGCGGAAGGGATTCAACTTCCCCAGCGTCTTGGACATAGACGAGAAGAATGTGGGCCGCCTCTGCAACACCTTTGCCCCCTGGCTCTTCTGCAGGTCTGAGATGTACATTCTCATCATTGTGAGCTCAGATCTAAGTCCCTCGTTTTCCCTGATGAGTGAAACATCGGCCAGGACTTGGCTCCTGGTAGTCACAGGATCTTGCTTGTTACGATCTTCTGAGGCGATGCTTCTAAGCTTCAGCTGGTCATAGTGGAGAGCGTGCAGGACAATCTGAGCTGGCAGTCTCTTGTTCTGGGAGGCATGGATCCGAGCCTCATGGGACAGCTTCAGTGGGTCCATCACACTGCAAAGCTTTTCCCGCTCTAATTCATCGAGGTTTGGATGAGCCTGCACATCGGAAAACCAGTCTAAATCATTTGAGTATTGCTCTATCAAAGAAGTTGCTGTTTAGTTGCTGACACCCCCTTTACTCTTTTGATCTATTCTCATCTTAGTACATCGAAAACCATGAAGACATAACGATTTTCTCTATTGAACTTTATTATTATTTTGTTTTGGTGCGAATTGATTCTTTCCCCTCTTCTGATTAGATTTTCTGCAACCCAACGTGGCCTTGATTCCTCACCTTCAGGTAGATGCCGACTGCTCGATAGAGATCATCATCGACTTTCCGAGCTGCCTTCGGCACAAGATTCGCAATGCCATTGAACTTCGAAATGCTCAGATCACTGTAGATCGCGATCTCACCAAGATACACATCCACCATCTTAGCTACTCTCTGCATAGTGGAGGTACACACCTCTGTCAAGTCGCTCGCGTTGAAAACAGCCAGGCTCTTCTCCTTCTCCACGAACCCTGATATGATCCTCCTCACACTCTCAAGATCAAAGAGCCTTTCCCCATCATAAGTGAATGAAAGCACAAGAAGATCATCCACAGTCATGTGCTCTAGAAGTGCTATGATCCTCTTCTCGAGCTCCTTGCAGCCTATAAAGGCTTTCAAAAAGATGGCACATCGGAGAAGGCAGCATAGGAAGTTGATCGGGAAAGCAGCCTTCTCTGAGGGCAGAAGGGCAACTATGGATTGTACAAGCTCGCAATGACGGCTCATGAGGTTAGGATCAGTAGGACCTGATGACCTGGTTCCACTTCCGGAGTGGTCCCTCACAAGATCTTGAAGGTTCCTCTTGGTGTATTTCATGATAGCCCCTGCTAAGGCTGTAATTTTGGCACCATTCGCTCTCATGGCTCTGATGATCCTGCCAAAGAAGGCCACCTCCAACATTGTTAGCTCCTCCATCCACCAGTTTGTTGGTGAGCAGCTCGGGAAATCAGCCTCTTTACATGCCTGCAACCAAAACGAGTCATAAGCTATGAAACCAAAACTCAGGGCGGGTTCCAATCTTCAAATTTTAGTTTCTCTACCTTTAGGCTTGCTACATTGATGCATCTGTCGACAATTTTAAGTTCTTCTGCCGAGGGGAGGACATCCTCACACGATTTCAGAACTTTTACTGAGCTGGAGAGGCTTGACAACCCCACCTGCGAGAGGAAGTCCTCAGTACGACCCGCAAGGTTGTCCTCACAATAATGGTCTGTCATCTGAAGATACTCAGCAGCACAATGAAGAGGGGCCACGTTTTGGACTGTGATCTCAAAGTTCATGCCATAGCAGAAGTCCACAGCCTTCTTGAATGTGGCAGCACCCCCAGGGATGTCGGAGAGGTCAATCCTAGTTAGATCTCTCTCCCTCGATTCCATCACAAGTTTTCTGATGTAGTTGCTCTTTGCCACCAGCATGAACTGTGTTTATTGGAGTACAAATTAGAAATGCAATTTGCTTTCTGGTTCGTATTTACTCAGAAGGGGATGATTAAGTTTCTAACCTTGTGAAGGGGAAAGCTTGCTTCTCCGACTTTAACGACAACATCAGATGGAATTCCTTGAGATAGGATCCTGTAATAGAGGCAATGTGCAATTGGTAATTTGGTTCTGATTAATGGAGTTCCTAAGCAAAACAAAATCATTTCAAATAGAGATCAAAATTATTACCATTCAGCAGTCCTCTCCATATCAAAGGAGATCCTGCTGTTCATTTTGGAGGTGGTAATGGCCCTGTTGACTTCTGGTTTACACGAGCTGAAAACAAGAGGGTACCTCTTTGCCTAAGAGCACATTCCCTTGCCAAAGACTCAATATAAGCAACTCGACAGAGAGGAGGGAATTTAATCTTGTTTGACAGCAGAATAGATAATGGTGGTGTATTCGATGTACCGAAGTAGCAACCAGCTATCCTTTTAGAGCACTTGGAAGATACGAAACAATTAGGTACAGTTGGGTTGTTATCAAAGTACTGAATGAAGCAAGAGGACCTCCCCATGTATGAATACTTGGAAATTTGGTGAATCAAGAAAATGATATGTCAGTGTAATAATAAGAGGATCATCAAGAGAAGGAAGAGCTAAGGATTCCAAGTCCTAATATCACTTTGCTGCTCAAAAATATACATCAGTCCATGCTGAAAAAAAAAACGCTAAGCTGGTATCGAAGGCTGATGCATCAAACATATCATTCTCATCCACCAGAAACATTGGAAAGGACAACAGAAGTCTGACTTCAAATATGATCAATAAAAGCAAATAATCGAGCTTGATGGGAGGCTTTCTTTTTGTTACAGAACAACTTATCTCATTCCACTGATGTTCTTTTCCTAAGACATAACAAGGTCATTACATGATTCTGGGAAACAAAGAGAAAAAAAGATCTCCTGGTGGCACAATCAAACTAAAAAAAAAATTGTTTTTTTCAGACAGTATGGAGCAAAATCAACTGAAGCTTGCAAAGCAGTTTGTGGCATCAAACTGAGAGCGAGTGAACTCAGAGTTTTACCCTCTGCCAGCTGCTCAGACTCAGAGGAGGGGAAGCACAGATCAGAACCACAAACTCCTCTGTCCTTCCCAGCAATTGTGTAGTATGGTTTGGGATCTTAAGTTAAGCGGATGAGAAGTAAATGGAAGAAAAACCAGCATTACTTATAGAACTAGAAGGTCCCATGTTGTCTGACAAAGGAGATGTCAGGGTCATCCAAAGCAAGTGGTCGCTAGAGGTCCATCACAAGGTCCACAATGATGCGCTTGGCCGGATCGGACTCTAACCATTGATGGTTGTGGATCCTGCAGTATTCGATGGTTGAACCAGAGTGTACCAGCCATCCAAGATGGATGCCTAACTAGCCCCACAGACAGCTGGGACAATTGGAAAGCAGAAAAGGAAAAGGATGACGAAGAGGGTGGGCTCTCACACTCACAGGAATCAGATCCCCCCCTCTCTACAACTAGCACATGATGAATGTCCACCTCGGATTATCCCTTCCTGGATCACCCAATCTCCTTCGAGGATCAGATATCCAACGGGCCCGACCAATTATAACTTAATTGTTTCATCTTCCGGGAAAACGAGATTTTGTCGTGGTAATGAGCTGCTGTACACATACAAGATACCGTAGAAGATGTACTCAAAGAGGACTTTGTCCATTTCCAAAGGCAAAAAGCCAACAAGATATGCTTCATTATCTATGTAGCTGCAAGCATTCTTAGGTCCACCATAAGGGCCTATACACGAACTCCGTTCACAGCTCCATGACTAAGTCTAATATAATGAGCATATCGCAATGACAAAATATCACTCAAAGCAAACAATCTTTTTTTTAATCGAATTTTTAACTATTTAACGATTATTCATTGTTCTTCCATGGCAAAAGAAAATGAACAATCGTAACAGAGAGATTACATGCGGTTAATTTTCAAGCGGTATCATAATTTCAAGAGTTTTCGAATTGGAATGTGACCGAAGATTCTCACCCAATTGGGTAGTTTTATACGCAATCACAAGCTGCATTACGTTACAGGACCATCGATGGAGAAAGATGGAATTGGTTCCTATCGAACTTGCGATCGAGCAGCATCTTGCAGGACTCGTGACAGATCAAAATCAAGTTTCGCCCCGTGGAGAGAGGCCTCCAAATAATGAACCTCTGGCATTGGCAATAACGCTCGATCAAGAAGCATTTGCGGATGCAACGCAAAGATGCCTCCCTCACACTTCTCGATCAAGAGTCCCTACCTTTTTCGCCTCCCCATAATGGCCTTGCGGGTCTCCCTTAAATTGGCAGATCAATGCTGTCCGTTTTCCATGATCGAACCATGCCGCCAGTCTGAAATAACGAAACCCGTAAAATGCATTTATGCGGGAGCAAGTCGGAGTATTCTATGATGCTGGAGCAAATGTTGGGGGCTGGACTTCATATAAGTCGCACAACTCCGCGGAAGATAACAGAGTTGGGTAGCCAAGAAAGATAGGTTAGAGAACAAAGGGGGGACTCTGGTTTAGGACGAAAAGATAAAGGCAATGAAAGTTGGAGGGCTAATTCCGACATTTTCTCTGGTTGGAATTTTGTAACACGTGGCGAGCCGAGCCTTATATATTACCGATGTATATATCCGACCCGGATTTGTCGGATCCCCAATTCACCACTCCATCCATCCGATTTAGATGTGGCGAATCGTGCCAGCCCGGTCTTATCAGACCGTTTTAGGACGGCACTATAACAGCTGACCCAAGAACGGCCTTTTGAGATATAGGGCTGGCTAGTACGATATAATAGATATGACTAATTTTGATTAACATGATAATACGATAATCTATATTGATTGTGATTTATTTATAACTGTACGTGAACTTATAAAATGGGCATCTTTTGTTCTTTAATAGTGACTAACAACATATTATATCTTTTTTTATTTTTCTAATTAATTATCGTGCCAACACAGCTCAGAGTTCATCGGGTCTAATATGCCGGATAAAATTACCGGCTCATGCGGGCACAGAATAATAAACCCCGGTCCAAGCAAGGTGATATCGTGCTCAAAGCTAAATTCGTGCCGTGCCAGATTTTACCGGATCTAATCCACTTCAGTCATAAAAACCTCCCGCCTTCACTTCCAGAAACGAATTCTCTCTCTCCCACTGTAAGCAATTAGGGTTTCTTCAGCTTCATCGATTCACCACTTACGATCATGGATCTCCTCCAGTCCTACGCTGACGGCAATGACGATGACTTGGACGAGTCGGAGGAACAGAACCCCCAAAACCCTAAATCTTCTTCCCCGGAATCATCCCCACCCCGGATCCTCGCTGCCAAATCCTCCGCCCCGAAGGTCGATGACACGATGCTTGCGCTCACGGTGGCTGCCCAGGCTCAGCAGTCCCTGAACAGGCCAATCGACCCAACCCAGCGCGCCATCGCCTTCAATCCGACCTACGACCAGTTGTGGGCCCCGATATATGGTCCTTCCCACCCCTATGCTAAGGACGGGATCGCTCAGGGTATGCGGAACCACAAGCTTGGCTTCGTGGAAGATGCCGCCATCGATTCCTTCATCTTTGACGAGCAGTACAACACGTTCCAGAGGTACGGATATGCAGCTGATCCCTCAGCCTCGGTGGGTTATAATTACGTCGGGGATTTGGACGCTCTGAAGCAGAACGATGGTATATCGGTGTACAATATCCCTCATCAGGAGCAGAAGCGGCGGAGGATTGAAACGAAGAAGGAATCCGAAGAGGAAGAGGGTGGCGAGGAGGTTGACCATACAGAGGTTGAGAACCCAGCGACTGACACGTGGCTGGCAAAGAATAAGAAGTCCCCGTGGGCGGGCAAGAAGGAGGGCTTGCAAGAGGAGCTGACAGAGGAGCAGAAGAAGTATGCGGAGGAGTATGCCAAGAAGAAGGGCGAGGAGCGGGCGGGGCTCTCTGACAAGGGCGAGGTTGTTGCTGACAAGAGCACTTTCCATGGTAAGGAGGAGCGGGATTATCAGGGCAGATCTTGGATTGCTCCCCCGAAGGACGCCAAGGCAAGCAATGATCACTGTTATATCCCGAAGAGATTGGTTCACACCTGGAGCGGGCATACAAAGGGTGTTTCTGCTATTAGGTTCTTCCCCAAGCATGGTCATTTGATTCTCTCTGCTGGGATGGACACAAAGGTCAAGATCTGGGATGTGTTCAATACAGGTAAATGTATGCGGACTTACATGGGCCACTCCAAGGCTGTTAGGGATATCACGTTTTGCAATGATGGGACTAAGTTCTTGACTGCTGGGTACGACAAGAACATCAAATACTGGGACACCGAAACTGGGAAGGTTATATCCACCTTCTCGACTGGGAAGATCCCCTATGTTGTTAAGCTCAACCCTGATGATGATAAGCAGAACATTTTGTTGGCTGGCATGAGTGATAAAAAGATTGTCCAGTGGGATATGAACACAGGACAGATCACCCAAGAGTATGATCAGCATCTAGGAGCAGTGAATACAATCACATTTGTTGATGACAACAGGAGATTCGTAACCTCGAGCGATGACAAGTCCCTTCGTGTGTGGGAGTTTGGGATTCCTGTGGTTATCAAGTACATTAGCGAGCCCCACATGCACTCTATGCCTTCCATAGCTGTTCATCCCAATACGAACTGGCTTGCAGCACAAAGTTTGGATAACCAGATACTTATATATAGTACGAGGGAGAGGTTTCAGCTCAATAAAAAGAAGAGGTTCGCAGGGCACATTGTAGCTGGTTATGCTTGTCAGGTCAATTACTCACCTGATGGGCGGTTTGTTATGTCCGGAGATGGTGAGGGTCGATGCTGGTTCTGGGATTGGAAGAGTTGCAAAGTGTTTAGGACTTTGAAGTGTCACGAGGGAGTGTGTATTGGGTGTGAGTGGCATCCGCTGGAACAGAGTAAAGTGGCGACTTGTGGCTGGGATGGCTTAATTAAGTACTGGTAAGTCACCTCTCTTTCTTTACCATTGGCTGCTTTCTACATTATTTTTTATTTGTCGATGCATCTGCCTTACCATATTGTTATCCTTGCTTTTTGCAAGGACTATGGTAAAGTTAATTGTCAGGATAGAGCAGTTATCATCATTATATGAATTGTGAGAATCTGGAATAGGTTTTTGGCTTTTTAGTGTTATTTTATCTAATTATACTGATAGATGGTATATCTACTGTTTTTCAGAACTTGAAATGCATTTTTTCTCTAGCGCTGATTTTTTAGTACATGACACTCAATAAAAAATAAAAAGGCAGACCTTTTATTTCTCTGATTTACTTTTGAGCTACACAATGGGAATTACTAGGGGGACATTGATATGCTTAAGTCCATACTTCATATGAGCAAGGAGGTTACAGGATAGATATGTAGCCATCATTATTAACACATGAATACATGACTTCCCATTACTAGTGAAAGGCTGGTAATCTACTCTAAGTTTTGCATATTTGAAGTTTCTTTTTTTGTGGTGAGGGGGGGTTGGGATCCGCATGCTTGAAATAAACACAAGTTAATGCTTATTCCTTGCCTCATTCTCTTTTGCCACGCAAAGCATAAAAATTTTGCAGCCTTTTTTATTCTTAGGACAAGTATCAGGGCTTTAATGTTATTATGTTACATGGTCTCCAGGGATTAGTCCATTCTGTTGTGGCTCTTCTTCAGCAGAGGTCACCCCACAGTGCTTAGGAAAGGAAGCTGAGTTGCTCTCCCAAAGCTACACTGGACGGATAGGGTACGGGCCAGAGACAGCGCAGCATTGTTGTATGAGTAGAAGCTTTGAAGAATTGGCCGGAAACTAGCTCCTTAAAGCTTTATTTTAAGCTTATCCTAGGGTAATGACCATAGTTTGTTTGCAGCAAATCTAAATACATCTGTATCTGTCTGCTGGTTTTGTTCTCTTTTCATCTATAGATGAATTCTTTTCGTTTTCTTGCTCTTGAGCCTAACTGGGATAGAGCTTGTAAGCCCCAAGTTGTTGATTCAAACTCACCTTCAAAGTCACTTGACGTCTATGGATGTAAGCTGCTCACTGCATTTCTACAAGTATTGCTTGAATAAAAAACTGCTAAGCCGGGACGGGACACCTGGAGCTTCTTACCTATCGAGTGGTGGGTGACTAACAAGAAACCATGACCAACCCCAACCTATTCATTTAGAATTATGCAGGAAAATTCCAAGGTGAACAATTGTAGTAAAAAATGACACAGAAATCTGAGGATTGGGTATCTCGGTGGGCATACGGATTGATTTGACAACCTGAGGCACCGCGCCCTATTCATATTAATGTCAACATGTTGGAGGTCCAGCCGATGGAACCTTTAAACACGTTGTTGGCTCCCATGAAGAGGTACTTCATCAACATATCATCTTCATTTTTCTTTCGAGTTCATTACA
This sequence comes from Sonneratia caseolaris, assembly GCA_900006705.1. Taxonomy (NCBI): domain Eukaryota; kingdom Viridiplantae; phylum Streptophyta; class Magnoliopsida; order Myrtales; family Lythraceae; genus Sonneratia; species Sonneratia caseolaris. The sequence continues at coordinate 760,129 of CXYZ01002310.1, forward strand.
ACCTTAAAGCTAGCTAGCTACAATCAGCATCTTTCCGGTTCGGCTCCTTATTCGGAGAAAATGCAGATAATCAATAAGAAAAGAAACGCAAAGGACAGGGGAGGAACTTCGAGATCAGAGCCATGCTGGGTTCTTCAGAGGAGTGACAACTGACTTGACCTGCAAGTAGTTCTTTAGACATTCCACACCCATCTCCCTCCCGATCCCGCTCATCTTGTACCCGCCGAACGGGATCGCCGCATCAAAGACATCGTAGCAGTTCACCCAGATGGTGCCCGCACGCATAGCTCGGGTCAGTGTGTTTGCAGTGTCTACGTTACTGGTGAAGACCCCTGCGGCTAGTCCATAACTAGTGTTGTTCGCTCTGCGTATAGCCTCCTCCAGGTCCCTGAGAAACAGTGCACAGAGGACGACTGTGTTAGGAAAAACTCAGCGTAAGGAACTCGAAAATTTTAGAGCATCCGAAGAGAGGCCCGCTCCTCACTTGAATTTGAAAATAGACTGCACGGGGCCGAATATCTCCTCTTGGGCAATCAACATATCATCCTGAAAGAAAGGTAAAGGTATATACAGAGTTAGTATGGTAGGCAGGGGCTCGGTATGCAGCATAGAACCCATTTCATCTTGTGGGTGCATACGAAGACAACTTATATTGGAGTACATGATTACCTTCACATTTGAGAACACTGTAGGCTGAACGTAGTATCCTTTCGAGCCGAGCCTTTCTCCTCCAATCTCAAGAGTAGCCCCACTTTCAATTCCAGATCTTATGTAGTTCAAAGTCCTCTCAAGTTGCGTGATACCAGTCTGATTGCAAAGCAATTTTAAACAAAAGATAAAGAGAGAATCAGTCTGCCATCTGTAATACTAAGTACAATGGGAATGATAACCCTTTCTCCTGATCCTTCAAAGATATTTCACACAAACTTGAGGGGAAAAAAGGTTGGAGCAAAACCCAAGGAAAAGTCAAAAGATGCAGGTGGATGTAAAATGTTACCATAGGACCTTGGTCAGTGCCCTTCTTGAATGGATCGCCAACAACACGTTTCGCAGCACGAACCTTTGCTTTCTCAACAAATTCATCATATACGCTCTCGTGGACAAAAGTTCGAGATGCAGCAGCACAGCATTGACCCTGTTAGAGCAGCCTCCAAATATTTTTTTAAGCTACTTTTCCATTGAGCTGCATACGTTTTTGGAACAGAGCTTTCATGGACTTACCTGACCAAAGAAAAGAGCTGAGTGGGCGAGTTCAACGGCCTGATCAACATCAGCATCGTCGCATACAATCAAGGGTGACTTTCCTCCAAGTTCCAGAGTCACTGGCTTAAGGTTGCTCCTTGCTGACAGTTCGAGTATCGTTCTCCCTGTGTTAGTTGATCCAGTGAATGCAATCTGCAAAAGGAAAGTAGGATCACTCATCTATCACATGAGAATTCAAAGCATAAACAGCAGGGCAACTTATGTTTCTTGAGCAAGAAGTCTGTATTCATTTCTTGAGATAACTACCGAATAATATATAGAATATAGACAATTGACTTCCCAGCATTTAAAGACTGTAAACCTGCTCTTAGGGCCCTCTCCTGTGTATCATTTTTAAGTTCATCATCACTGCTACAGATCCCTTAAAAGCAATTAATGCTTAGAAAGGTCATGATTTAAGTAGATGTCCACACTGAACTCGGGAAAGTTACCAAAGTCCAATATTCACCTTGTCAACGCCCATATGACTGGCAAGTGCTGCACCAGCAGTTGCTCCGAAACCTGAAATCACATTCAAAACGCCCTCCGGGAGCCCAGCCTATCACAGAGGACTCATGATCAGAGTTTAATTTGCAAGAATCATCCTAGGCTCCTAGCCGCTGCTAAAATTCCTCTTGGATTAGGAACCAATTAATTACCTCATAAAGCAGCTTAGCTGCATATAACGCAGAGAGCGGAGTCTGCTCTGCTGTTTTTACGACGACAGTGTTGCTGCAAGCAAGTGCAGGGCCAATCTTCCATGCAAACATCAGCAAAGGAAAGTTCCACGGGATGATCTGACCAGCCACCCCAATCGGCTCGTGCAAGACTTGAACATGATAGGGCCCAACGGTCGGGATAGTGAGCCCATGAATCTTGTCTGCACAACCTATAGAAAAAGCACTGCCAAACCTATCAGAGAAGTCTTCTTTCAGAAGGATGCCAGTAGCATCTTACAAGATGCAACATAGAGGGTGTCGGGACCCACCTGCAAAGTACCGAATCAGTCGCACGATCATGGGGAGGTCAGACTTTGCAGACTGTTCATATGGTTTCCCATTGTCCAATGTTTCCAGCGCTGCTAGTTCATGGGTATGCTTTTCGAGCAAATCAGCATAGCGCAGCAGCACCTTCGATCTTTCCTGGAAGGGTGAATCTCACCGCTTTAAGTCTTCTGTGCTCATTGTTGTAAAGTTGAAACTGAAAATATTTAGTCCCGGAAAACCTGGACTACTTACGTATGCAGTCATTCTCGGCCATGGCCCTTCATCGAATGCCTTACGAGCAGCCGCAACTGCTCGATTTACATCCTCGGCGTCCCCTTCAGCTACATGGGTGATCACCTCCCCTGTCCTCGGGTCCAACGTCGGGAAAGTTTTCCCTGAACAAAAGAAACACAAACATATGAACCCGGAGACACTCGAGTGATAGTTTCCAGGCAAGAAAATGTTGATCCACAATTCCAAACCGGTCAGGAGACCGACCTGACGCAGCATCCACAAATTTCCCATCAATCAGGAGCTGGGTGTATTTCACTGAGATCCCTGGGTCTATCGGCTCCTCGACACCTGCGGCAGTGCCGTGGTTTCTGATCCCAGATGCAATGACCGCTTTCCCCCCTGAATAGATTACTGTCGTCAACTTAATAACAGCATCGAATGAAGATTCCAACGGCTATCCATAGGATACAGCATCAGAGATTCCATGTATCGGAGCAACCACTTATATAAAATATACATATATATATATATATGAGGCGGCCGGGTAAACAATTTGACCGCCGACTTATGTGAGACTGCCTCAGGTCAAACCCGGACTTTAATAGCTTATCGGGATAAAGCTCTTCTTATACTATATAATGAAAAAAAAAATTACAGCCAGCATATTAGAAGTTCAACTCATTTAATTTACAGTAAGAGGTTATACCGACGGACTAAACGGCATTACAGTATCACTCCATAAATTGAAATCCATTGAAAATCATGTTAAAAAGTCACGGATTCTCCATCCGATCAATCAATAAACATATAGATAAAAGCTTGAAACTTTTCAGCACGTCAAGATGAAAGGGGACTGGACTGCAGGAACCACCAATTTACGTTGTTTGGTGTCCATGGAAAGTCAAGCAGTACCTCGAGAGAGCCGAGAGCGGGCGGAGGCGGCGAAAGCGAGAGAGCAGGACAGCAGCGATGACATCCTTGGAGCTGCCATGGGAAAAGGCAATGCCGAGAAAACAGCTTCTTCCTCACCCTCTCCCTGTCTCTCCGGTTGATTGTCTATATGTCTATGAATGCAGCGCTCACCTCTCTTCACTTTCCTTTTTCTTCTTTTTGCACAAACAGTCCTTCCAACCTATATTATTTCCATTCACTGGATTCCATAAAAAGTGATGCCATGCATTTTTAACCAATTTATATTGATTACCATAATTAGGAATTCATCGTAGACGAGGAGGAAACGGGCGAAACAAAATCCAATGAAGCATCAGTCTTCAAATATCCAGTATGCCCGGCCAGTGTAAGTCTAAGACGGATCAGTTCAACGCCATCGTTCGAATAAGACAAGGTAGTGAATCATGGCAATCGACCCGTATCTGCATTTTTCTTCTTGTGTTTTTTTCCGGGGTGAGAAACGGTCCGATACCTGATAACATCAAGCAAACTACACAAAAATGGGGCATTTGACAGCTGCCGTTTGAATTGGAGCACGTCGAGTCTGATCTTGGTCAGGATAAGGTTAAAGCAATAAGGTAAGAAGTACTGTGGATAGGGGCTGTTGTTACCAAACAAATACTGGTGTGCTAGGTAATGCTATCGGTGTCCTGTGTGTGGGACTTAACGTGAACGTAATTGAACCACACCCCCCTACATTTTTTCTAATGAACAGAGAGATTGATAAAACAGCGTTTGATTGTGATTCAACTGTGATCTCATTATCATCTTTGTCAGTCGTCACCGTGACCGGCATCTCTCCATTCGACTCCTTATTCGGTAAAAAATGTCAATCGAAGAAAAAAAAAACACAAAGGAGAGGGAGAATAATGGAGATCAGATCCATGCCGGGTTCTTCAGGGGCGTAACGACTGCCTTGACCTGCAAGTAGTTCTTGAGGCTGTATTCTCCCTTCTCCCTCCCGATCCCGCTCATCTTGTACCCGCCAAATGGGATCGCTGCGTCGAAGATATCGAAGCAGTTCACCCAGACGGTTCCAACTCGTAAAGCTCGGGTCAGTGTGTTTGCAGTGTCCATGTTCTTAGTGAAGACCCCGGCGGCTAGTCCATAACGTGTGTTGTTTGCTCTCTGTACCACCTCCTTGAGGTCCCTGGAAGAAGAAAATAGCAAACCAAAACGCCTACATTAGGAAACCTGAAAATTTGAATGACAAAAGAAAGGGAGTATATCAGAGGAGCATCTGAAAGGGAGTCCACTCCTCACTTGAATTTCAAAATCGACTGCACGGGGCCGAATATCTCATCCTGGGCAATCTGCATGTCCTCCTGGAACAAACGAGTAAAGGAATATGCTTGAGTTAGAAAGGTAGGAGGGTGCGGTGCTTGACGTGCAGGACGGATCTGAGTTCAGCTCTGGGTATCTGGTGATACGAAGATAATGTCGATTGGAGTATACAATACCTTTACGTTCGAGAACACTGTAGGCTGAATGTAGTACCCTTTGGAGCCGAGCCTATCTCCTCCAGTCTCAAGAGTAGCCCCACTCTCTATTCCAGATCTTATGTATTTCAAAATCTTCTCGAATTGCTCAGTATCAATCTGAAAGGATCAGTACACTGGCTGTTAGACTTGATAGAATAATTATAATAAACCTTCTCCTGATCCTCCGAAGATAAATGAAACAAACTTAAGGGGAAAAAGGTTAGAGCAAAATAGAAGGAATGATGCTGCTGGAAGTGAAACGTTACCTGCGGACCTTGTTCAATGCCCTTCTTGAATGGGTCGCCAACAGTACGTTTCATGGCACGAGCCTTTGCTTTCTCGAGGAATTTATCATACACACTCTCATGGACATAAGTGCGAGATCCGGCACAGCAGCATTGACCCTGTAAGAGCAGCTTCCTAAAAATGTCAAGCTACTCTCCCATACGGATGCGTACTCTTTTGGAACACAGCTTTCAAGGACTAACCTGATTGAAGAAAAGAGCGAAGTGGGCAAGTTCGACTGCCTGATCAACATCAGCATCCTCGCATACAATGAAGGGTGATTTTCCTCCGAGCTCCAGAGTCACTGGCTTAAGGTTGCTCCTTGCTGCCAGCTCGAGTACTACTTTTCCAGTGTCAGTTGATCCAGTGAACGCGAGCTGCAAAGGGAATCTAGGATCACTTGTCCATCACATGAATTGCTAGAATCATCACCCCCACGGCAGCCAATGATTCAGCCTTCACTAAGAAGGCTGTATTCATGCCGTGAAAAGTATTAAGTTCCTGGCACTTGATGGCAATAAGCCTATTCTTAGGGCCTCTCCCATGTATCTTGGCAAATTCCCACTTTTTAACCCATCATCACTACTCCAGATCCCTTGAAAGCAACTACTGCTTCAGAATGGTCATGTTCTTTTAATACACAGTCAATATTATCAATTTCAAGGGTAAACTCTCGTGGGCATGCGGCAAGCTTCCGTGAAGTACAAGTCCATATTGGATTGGGAAATGTGACCAAAGCCAAATGAAAGATTTACCTTATCAACATCCATATGATTGGCAAGTGCAGCACCAGCAGTTGGTCCAAAACCTGAAATCACATTCACAACACCCTCAGGGAGCCCAGCCTGTCATACGAGAGTCATGATCATCAGAGTAAGCCTTACATGACTCATCCTAGCCACTACTACAATTTCACACGATACAGGAACAAATTGATTACCTCATGAAGCAGATTAGCCGCGTATAAAGCAGAAAGCGGGGTCTGCTCTGCTGTCTTTATGACAACAGTGTTGCCGCAAGCTAGGGCAGGACCAATCTTCCATGCAAACATCAGCAAAGGAAAGTTCCACGGGATGATCTGACCCGCCACACCAATTGGCTCGTGCAAGGTTTGAATGTGATGAGGCCCATCTGCTGGGGCTGTGAGCCCGTGAATCTTGTCGGCCCAACCTATTGACGAAACGCAGCTCAATTCATCAGAGATGTCTTCATTCAGAAGAATGCATAGAGCAACTTATAAGATGTAATATAGAGGGACCCACCTGCATAGTACCGAAACAGTCGGACAATCATCGGGAGCTCAATCTTTGCAGCCTGTTCGTATGGTTTTCCATTGTCCAACGCCTCGAGTGCTGCTAGTTCGTCGGTGTGCTTTTCCAGCAAATCAGCGAACCGCAAAAGTACCATGGATCTTTCCTGGAAGAATGAATCTTACTGGTTAAAACTTCAGTGCATGATTTATTATATTCCGAGCAAGGACGAGAAGCTGAAAATTTAGATAGAAAAATTAGGAGTGCTCACGTATGCAGCCATTTTTGGCCATGGCCCTTCATCAAATGCCTTACGAGCAGCTGAGACCGCTCGATTCACATCCTCAGCATCTCCTTCAGCTACACGGGCAATCACCTCTCCGGTCCTCGGGTCCAATGTCGAGAAAGTTTTTCCTGAACAAAGAGAAGCACAAGCAAATGAATGTGATGACACTCGAACAAGGCTGAACCTCAATGGCCAAAAGGAAAAAAAAAATCTCCAAAGCAAGAAAATATTGATAAACGACGTCAAAGAGATCCGGAAACTGACCTGACGCCGCATCCACAAATTTCCCATTAATCAGGAGCTGAGTGTAATTAACAGAGACTCCTGGGTTTATCGGCTCCTCGAGGACGGCAGCAGTGCTGTGCTTCCTGATTACAGATGCAATGACCGGAAGCCTCCCTGATCAGATCATTGACGTCAAATTAACCTCAACAAAACGAAGCTTCCAATAGCTTTCCGTAAAACAGAGGGGACTGTACCAGAGATTCCATGCGACTAAACAAGAGTGCCACAAAGATAACATCTTGAGTGATGGACATTGTCCTTATCATCCAATCTAAAGCATGCAAGTTAACTCGATTTCTAATCCAAACCCAGTGGCAAGAGGATGGAAAAGACCAGAACTTTTTGGTCGGATCGATCAATCTATAAATAAAGTCTGAAACTTATCGGCACGTCATGATGAAAAAGGGACTACTAAAACCTCCGCTTAGCATTGTATGGTGTTCAAGGAAAGTCAAGCGTACCTCGAGAGAGCAGAGAACGGGCGGAGGTAGTGGAAGGGAGAGAGCGAGAAAGCAACGATGAGATCCTCGGAGCGGCCATGGAAAGGCAACGGCGATGGACACTTTCCTATGATGCTTGCTAGCTCTCTCTCCCTCTCTCTCACTCTCTCTCTCTCTCTCTCTCTCTCTCTCTCTCCCCAAGCGAGCTCTTCTGAGGGGCTCTCTGTTTCTCTGTCCCCCACAGCACACACACACTCCCCCTATCTCTCTCTGTGCTATCTCTGCGTGTACGTTTCCACTCACTCTGGTCCTCCTTTTATAGTGATCAGATGGGGCGTGGGAACGGGATGCTGATGAAGACGAAGATGAAGGTTGACAGTTCATTCCAACCGTATGGGGATGGCGCCGTTTGACATGAAGGAAGAAGAGCACGAAAATGTCCACTATAATACACCAAAAAAATTAAAACCAGACGTGGACTCCGAGAAATGCTTCCCCGTCTGACTTTTCTTCCAAGAAAGATGGGAGGCTCTAAACCGTGGACTTTCCTTCATTATCGGTTGCTTCCATTCGCAGGAAGCTATCATCTTAATTGGACAAAAGGGGATTGGGTGACTGCACAGTGAAGCCACTGTAGTTTTTTAGATCAAGAAGTTTGGATTCATCTGCCGGAGTCGGGCTTACCAGATGTCACCATGGGATGGACAAAAGAACCATTCCTAGGAGTTATATTCCAAATTTTATTGACCAATATAATAATTGTACAGATGCCACAAACGTTATGTCACTGGTGACATGGTATACTCATTGCATATGATTTTTTTTCCCCTTTTTTTTTCTAGTGTAAAAACGCATGATGCATGGGAAACCCGCTTCTGACCAATGACCAACCCGACCAGCTTACGTTCACTTTTCCATACACACACACACATGCACATTATATATGTGCGTGTTGTGGCTTCAGCTGAAATCGACTAGAGGAGCCGAGGATTAAAAAGGGTAAATCTAGGATTCCTCGAATCCAGGCTGAGAATGATGCCAACGCATCGGGAGCGGCGCGTTCATCTGACTCGGTCTGCTTTCACAGTCGACCCGGATCTTGGATCCGATCGAGGATCATTAAATTTCCCGTAAACTAATAAGCTAATCATCGTTCCTCACCTGTTTATATATTTATTCCCTATTTCCAACCTTAGTTGATTGGTGCCTACTTACGATATCGGGTTCCGTACACAACGAAAGCATAAGTTTAACGTGCCGATGATTCGTATCTCATTATTTATGCATATGCGCTTGAAACACGGTTGGCTTGTCGGGCACATGTCCTTTACGATATGGAAAGGCGAACTTATCTTATTGTTATCTTCATCCTCCTTCTGTGCTCGCGTGGGAGGAAGAATGACTGACCTCTGACCAGGAGAAAGGGCTCATCTACTGGGTAAGACAATATCCCTCATAGAACTCGTTGAAAGTTCACACTACGGCAGGCCAGGCCAGGGGAGGGCAGGTCAGGTCAGGTCATTGCGTGGCTCTGGCTCACACCTTACCAGCCACGTATTTGGAGATCGTGATTGATGATTAGCCTATGTCCTGAATGGATGAGTCGTCCACTCTCGTGGTCAGTTTCCCAAAGAGGAAACATGAACGGTTAGTCCATAAAGAGGGCAGTCATCCAAAGGTAGGAGACACCGTAAACACAGAGACACCAGGAAGATCAGTTTTCTCGTTTCCCCTACTGTCAAAAATATACTGTCAGATGTGTACGAAGCATCCGCTCCTACTGTGGAGATCATCGTAACCATGTTCAGAACAGCACTTTGATTGTAAACCCGATAGAGAATGCTCCATTAGGACTACACAGCCATGGCTGCATACTCTAGCTATTGCGCTTAGCCGATCAAAAAATGTTACTAAGCTTATCATCCTTACTAACAAGGAAGAGGCAGAGAACAACTGAGCTGATCCTCCTACCAGGAAACAAACTCCCATACTATCATGGTATAGGGCAGGGACCAACTGAGTTGATCCCACCAGAAGACATAGCAAAAGGAAAATTATGTAGGGTGACGTGAAAACCCTCCTAAAACTTTCGATGAAGTACCCCAAATGAAGTTCCAGATGGTCAGGGTGTATGCTGACCGACATAGAGGTCAACCAAAGTGTACACAACCATCACAGGATTAGAGCTCCAAGACGAGAAATTATAAAAATCGAAAGAGTTCAATACTTGATTTCATCACCAAAACTTGGAAAAGAAGCAGGAGGGCATTAACCCATAAGCACACCAATTGCAAAAAGTACGCAGGACAACAGTATCCAGCTGAATATTTAAATTTCAGCAGGGCAGCTTAGAAAATTACATCAACATCAAGAGTAGACAACACCACAAAAAAGGATTAACTAATGCGCAAACTCAAATATATCAACAATCTCCCTGCATCAGAGTCAAGTTTGATATGATAGAATAAGAAACGAATAGAACAGAATTTTTAAAAGAAATTGTTGAAGATTGCATCCCGTTCCTGTTCTTCATCACTTCCATTACCATATACCAAGACGGCAGAGGTAGCATGGGATCCTCTTTTAGAAGAGAGACAAAATCGCCTACCAAGTTCCAGCAGTTCCAGTACCAAAAGACAAGCATGCATACTTATATTCCCATGTAAACAGCTGATGAAACCAGTGGAGCAAAGGCTTACTCAAGGGAATTTAAGTTATGAGGCTTTCATAGAATCTTCTTTTCATTGAGGAATCACAGGGAGCTGGGAGATCATAAAGAATGTAGGGAAACCACCAATGAGCTTTGGCCGTTGATATGGCAAGGGCGAAGATATAGATAAGGCCATAGATATCCTAACCAACTAAAACGTGAAGCTTCAGTGAATTCGCAGTCTGAGTTTTTTATCCTTACATGATTGAGTACCTTGCTGCGATGAAGCTTGGAAGCCAAGCAGAAGCCAAACTTCTCCTTGTGCGACAGAAGCTTCCTTGCAGATGAGGTGAGTGGTTGGTTGTTAAACTTCTTGACTGAGAATTCATGTTGTCATCTTTCTCAGCGGAAACATGGAAGCAATACAGACGAGAAGACACACTTCAATTGCCATTCAACAAGCAGAAACTATGAACCTCAATAAGATCTGAACCATCAGGAAGGTTGCTCAGATTTAAGTTTCTCGACTATCGCAGATTTAGCTGGCATATGATCAAGATGCAGGAGGACATGGCGAAAGGCAAGCTTCAACTCATGAGCCAGTTAGCAGCAATTACAGGTCTAACTAGTAGTTTGTAAGCCCTCTTGCAGGAGTAGATTTTCCTCGGTTGAGTTTCTCTGGCTTTTGCGAATAGTACATCTTACAGAGGATAGCAGAAACTATGCAGAAGACAAGCTTTGTCATGAGATTGGCGAGCAGAAACTACGGGTCTTAAATTAGCAGACAGAGGCCTTCTTGCACAGGACAATCAGTCACAACCATCTTTCTCATCTTTCTATGTGACAGATTGAAGCACAGATAGAAAGGAGACGAATCACAAGCAGTTCAGGCAGAGCGGAGGAACACAGACAAACACAATGTGGAGCACTAAGATGTAGCCGAAGCCAAACGATGCCGATCTAGCCCAATCAGTCATGGACCTCAAAAGGAAAAAAAAAAAACATTAACATTTTAGAGAAATCAACTCCAAACAGATTAAACAGCATTAATAAAGCTAAGACAAAAACATGCTGTGACTAAATACTGAATTAAGGTAACAAGCAAAGTAAGAAGGAGACCTCCATGACCCAGGGTAGAGAGAGAATATGCAAAAGTGTCGAATCAGCAAAGTCACTTATCCAAAGCCATTCCAATCCAAGTAGTACGTAAATTAACCTGAAGTCAGACTCATGACATATGTCTAACTTAAGACCACTGCCATCCATTCAGCTTACCTATAATACCTACAGCACATAATGACACCATCTCTCTAATTCCACACTCCAACTTCTTCGCCATGCCAGCCTTAGACTCTGCAAGGAAAAATTATCATGTGAACTTGATGGACCCCAAGAACAAAAAGGATCTCCCTGTATGATATTCCATCAGCAAATATACTGCTTATCGTACATCTTTTTTTTCTAGTCCTTTTTTTAGGCTCCCAGGACCACAGATGCAATGAAGTTTCAATTCCAAAACATACCCATTAGCATAAGGAGAATCACGACTGCCATAACGATATGCAGGGGACCTGCTGTAGCTTGGACCACGACGAGGAGGTGTAATACTGCGGTGCCGGGGAGATCTCCTGTCTTGGGGGCTGTAACTCCTGGCACAACAAACACAAAGCTCAAGGTCATGATGACATCTCAAATTTTCATCTGATACTTATTTCTACATGTAGTGCATATGTGATGGCAGACTCTATGGAATGCATATGACTTGGTATGCATCAAGCCACTGAGATAGCTAAACTTCTAATGCAATTCCTCCACCCACCTGCGCCCATAAGAACCATAACTCGGGCTTCTACGTCGACGAGGGCTGGGGCTTCGACGCCGAGGGCTGGGGCTCCGACGCCGTCGGGAACCACCACGAAGGCGGCATTCTCTGGCAAAGTGACCCGGTTCACCACATTCAAAACACTTATCATCACCTCCCCCACGACCACCTCCACGGCCTCCACCACCCTTAGAATTGTGGGAGAGCTCCACACGCCAACCATTTTTCCCTGTCATAAAGTATGCCCTCATTAAAGGATCTCTAAGGAAGAATGGTTCACTAGTACTGTGAAAAGTCTCAACAACATAAGAAGCAGCTCCCACTAACTACAGTGAATACTACGCTTCTAACAAGACAGTGTCAAAATAATTGGACGCAATCATATGAAAAAAGGAAAAATACTAAACAATTTGGGTTACTAACCGTCCAATGAACGAATTGCATCCATAGCATCCCTCCGGTCATCGAACTCAATAAATGCATAGCCTGGTGGCCTTCGAGCAACCCACACGCTGTACCCATCCAACCAAGATAGGAATAAGGAAAAACAAGGACCAAAGAATAACTTTTAATAAACAGAAGAAATAACAACGACAAGAGATGCTTCTTTCGCTCATCTAAATAAACAAAATTTTACCTCCTCAGCACACCGAACAAACGGAATTCATCCTCAAGATCCCTCTCTGTGACTCGCGGATCAAGATTCCCAACATAAACCCGAGCCATCAATGCGGAACCAGCTTCAACCTAAACCCAAATCAGCCCAACAGAGGATTATCAAGTCCCGCTACAGTCCGATAAGCGAACCGTCAACTACAAAGAAATCCCAAGAAAAAAGAGAGAGCTCAAAACCGAAACTCCATTCCGGGGAGCGACGAGGAAGGGAAGAAGTTCAGCGGAGCGAAGAAATTGCACAGAAAGCTTAGATTTTGACAGGCGAGGATTATGTAGACGGAATTACCGATTAGGGATTTCGGAGATTTTGACGATATCAGAAGATACAGCAGAGAAGTTGTCAGTAAAGACTGGAGAGAGGATCAAGACTCTCCCCCTTGGAAACCCTAGTACAGAAGCACTATCTGCGAGTCAGCGACCACGGAGTGTGCTTTTGGAAGGGAATCTCAAGACACGTGGCGCGAAAGTAAGATCCTTGTCTACAGAGGAAATAAAATATATATATATATATAATCCCCCACGTGCCCATATGAGATCCATAATGCCTTTAGCCCGGCCCAGTCACTGACTAAATCGAAGAGAGCCCAATCCGACGACTGATCAAAGCGTGTACTCAAGAAAAGAGGCACAAGCTCTCTCTTATTCCCTTCTTTTCCCCACTTAGGCTAAGGTGATCACAATTTTTGCAGTACCAACGCTATAACTTGGAGATCTTTGAGAGGAATCGACAGTCTATTCAAGATCGATGTTCAGCTTCAGAGCAGCATCATCATCGGATTGGCTCGTACCCTTGAATCTAAATGGCGGGTGCAGGACTGAAACTGTCACTAGTTAGGTTGCACACAATGAACCGGATAACTAAATCAAACAGCAAATCGAATCAAATATATTCAAAAAGAATAGATTCATGATGACTCGGTTCTCATCTATAATACGATTTTTTAAGGTGAAATAGTGTGGTTAGTTATTAAATTCAAACCATTCGGTCAACCAATTTAAACCACGAAACCATATTTTTTAAAAAAATATTTAAAATATTGTAAATATAATAAAAATAAAGTATAAATATTTTTAAAATTAAAAATAGTTAAATATAGGTTATTTTATTGTTGTCTAATATATTTTTTGTCATCTCATACTAAATTTCATTATAGATAGGTTCGTTTATCTTAATTTTGTATATCTAATTTATCTTTCATTGAAATTTTTATTATTTTTATGTTTTTGTTTCATTTTCTTGTGTTTCGATGAGGTTTTCGTTTGGTTTTGATTAGGTTTATATTTAATTTGTTATTTTTAAAATTACTCTTTTAAAAAGCGATTTGAACTAGTTTGAAACAAATTCAGTTCGATAATGAGTAATGATTATGGTTCAAAAGTATACCACCTAAATTAAATCAAACCATTTTAACGGTTCGATAAGAAATGAGCCGAACCATGAGCACCCCTAACCACCGGAAAGACCATTTAAACGAGAGGAAGGTGGATTTCGTGTTGCCGATGCTCTCTGCATGCACGTCCAATTAGTAGGCCTCGGCCTCTCGCACGAGCTCGAGGGTTCCAGCGAGGCTCGAACCAAACCGTGGCGTCATCATACAATGAAATGGGACCGGACCACTTTCTTCAGGAGGAAAAAGGAAATCCAAGAAAAGGAGCGGGAAATAATGAGAGTATAATGAGACGCGAAGGTGGGTCCGGGCGGCCGACGCAACGGAAAACGACGACATCGGGCAGTGGAACTGTCGGCCAAGTCAAACCAGTGTGGCACACGTGTCATGGGCAGCTTTGGTAATTCACGATTCTACGAATTCGGAGGAAAGCCACGAGCGTTCAAGTTATAAGTTATGCGTGGATGGAGAGATTTGGAGTTGAGGGAAAGTAAAGGTTATAAAGGGATATTATAAATAGGAGGAAATTAGAGTTTTAAGAAAGTAAATTGGCTATCTTATTATTTATATTTTAATTAAGAGAATTTTATTAATAAAATTCATCCTAACCCCTCCTTATCTCTCTTTATCTCTCAAAAGATGATAATGGGAAAATGGAAGGTTTAAGAAGAAGAAGGAGGAGGAGGTCGGAGCAGAGCGGCTGCTCGATCTTCCCGTGAAGATGCCTCGAAGTTGAACCGGCCAGTTCCCTATTCGACAGTTGAACCCAATTGAATCGGTGGAAAAATTGACCGACTTAAAATTTTAAAAAAAAGTAAAATTTTATTATAATATACTTATTTTATTTTATTAAA